>RJWK010005841.1:28567-54314 GCA_004363435.1 Platanista minor
TCTTTTTTTTTTTTCTCTGATTCCCTATATATGTGTTAGCATATGATATTTGTATTCCCCTTTCTGACTTCACTCTGTATGACAGTCTCTAGGTACATCCACCTCACTACAAATAACTCAGTGTTGTTTCTTTTTATGGCTGAGTAATATTCCATTGTATCTATGTGTCACATCTTCTTTATCCATTCATCTGTTAATGGACACTTAAGTTGCTTCCATGTCCTGGCTATTGTAAATACAGCTGCAATGAAATTGTGGTACATGACTCTTTTTGAATTATGGTTCTCTCAGAGTATATGTCAGGTAGTGGGATTGCTGGGTCATATGGTAGCTCTGTTTTTAGATTTTAAGGAACCTCCATAAGGTTCTCCATAGTGCCTGTATCAATTTACATTCCTACCAGCAGTGCAAGATTGTTCCTTTTTGTCCACACCTTCTCCAGCATTTATTGTTTGTAGACTTTTTGATGATGGCCATATTCTGACCAGTGTGAGTTGATACCTCACTGTAGTTTTGATTGGCATTTCTCTACTGATTATTGATGTTGAGCATCCTTTCATGTGTTTGTTGGCAATCTGTATATCTTCTTTGGAGAAATGTCTATTTTGGTCTTCTGCCCAATTTTGGATTGGATTGTTTGTTTTTTTGCTATTGAGCTGCATGAGCTGCTTGTATATTTTGGAGATTATTCCTTTGTCAGTTTCTTCTTTGCAAATATTTTCTCACATTCTGAGGGTTGCCTTTTTGTCTTGTTTATGGTTTCCTTTGCTGTGAAAAAGCTTTTAAGTTTCATTAGGTCCCATTTATTTATTTTTGTTTTCATTTCTATTTTTCTAGGAGGTGGATCAAAAATGATCTTGCTGTGATTTATGTCATAGAGTGTTCTGCCTATGTTTTCCTCTAAGAGTTTGATAGTGTCTGGCCTTACATTTAGGTTTGTAATCCATTTTGAGTTTTCTTTTGTGTATGGTGTTAGGGAGTGTTCTAATTTCATTCTTTTACATGTAGCTGTCCAGTTTTCCCAGCACCACTTACTGAAGGGGTTGTGCTTTCTCCATTGTATATTCTTGCCTCCTTTATCAAAGATAAGGTGACCATGTGTCTGTGGGTTTATCTCTGGGCTTTGTATCCTGTTCCATTGATCTATATATCTGTGTTTGTGCCAGTACCATGCTGTCTTGATTACTGTTGCTTTGTGGTATAGTCTGAAGTCAGGGAGCCTGATTCCTCCAACTCCATTTTTCTTTCTCATGGTTGCTTTGGCTATTCGGGGTCTTTTGTGTTTCCATAACAATTGTGAAAATTTTTGCTCTAATTCGGTGAAAAATGTCATTAATAGTTTGATAGGGATTGCATTGGAGCCATAGATTGCTTTGGGTAGTATAGTCATTTTCACAATGTTGATTCTTCCAATCCAAGAACATGGTATATCTCTCCATCTGTTTGTATCATCTTTAATTTCTTTCATCAGTCTCTTATAGCTTTCTGCATAGAAGTCTTTTATTTCCTTAGGTAAGGCAGCAGCCTTAGTGTTTCATGCTCACCTCTGACTTCCTAGCTGATAGCTGTGGCTCGTGTCCATCTCTGGAGGTCTCATAGGTGATGCTCTGCCTTCTATGGGCAGACAGGGAAGAAATCCCCTCTTCTCGTGCACACAGAAACAATGGTTTCTTGCCTCTTACTCAGGTCCAGACTTTTTCCCAGACTCCCTCCTGGTTAGCTTTGGCACACTAGCCCCCTTTAGGCCTTCTTCACACAGCCAACCCCAGGCCTCTCCTTGGGATCTGACCTCCGAAGCCTAAGTCTCAGCTCTGGGCCCCCACCCACCTCAGCAGGTGAGCAGACAAGCGCCTCAGGCTGGTGAATGCTGGTTGGCACCGATCCTCTGTGCAGGAATCTCTCTGCTTTGCCCTCTGCACCCCTGTTGCTGTGTTCTCCTCCATGGCTCTGAAGCTTTCCACCCATGCACCCCTCATCTCCATCAGTGAAGGGGCTTCCTAGTGTGTGGAAACATTTCCTCCTTCACAACTCCCTCCTAGAGGTGCAGGTCTCATCCCTATTCTTTTGGTTTTTGTTCTTTTTTTTTGTTTTTTCTTTTGCCCTAGCCAGGTACGTGGGGATTTTCTTGCTTTTTGGGAAGTCTGAGGTCTTCTGCCAACGTTCAGTAGGTGTTCTGTAGGAGTTGCTCCACATGTAGATTATTTTGATGTATTTGTGGGAAGGAAGGTGATTTCCGTGTCTTACTCCTCCACCATCTTGAAGGTCCCCAGGAACTATTATTATTTTACACAGAAAACTTGTTTTTTAACCTTATTTTTTTCAGGATTTTGTAGATTATGCACAGCTACAGATTTTATGTCTGGAGGTGAATGATCATGTTATAACTAGAGATACTCTAGATACAGGCATGTTTCTAAACAATGAGACTTTGGTTCTAGACGCTGTGCTGCACACAGTGATAGCCATGCACCATGTCAGCTTACACCCACTAAGGGCAGAGAGACCATTTGGAGCCACGCAATGTTGCATTCAGTGAGAAACAGAGCAATATCTCAGGCCAACCTTCCTGTAAGTGGTGATGAGAGAGGTACAATGTGAGTACCAGGACTATGGAATTTGGGATGCAAATAAAGTATCAGTGAGCAGCAATAACTTATTTATTCACCAGAATAGCCCTGATATAGATAGTTTTACTTTTCCACATTTCTAGTAGGATAGATAGGCCCTGGTCAGCTAGGGCTGTCATAACAAACCAGGTGACTTAAACAACAGAAATGTTTTCTCACAGTTCTAGAGACTATAATTCTTAGTTGAAGGTGTCATCAGAGTTGGGTCCTTCTGAGGTCTCTCTCTTTGGCCATAGATGCCACTTTCTCCTCCCTGTTTCCTCACATGTTCTTACTTTGTGTGTCTGTATTCAAATCTCTTCTTATGTGGATATGAGTCAGATTGGATTAGAACCCAGTCCAGTGACATCATTTTAACTTTATCACCTCTTTAAAGACTCCATCTGAAAAGACAATTACATTCTGGTGCTGAGGGTTAGGACTTCAACTCATTCATTTCGAAACAGGGAGGAGAGAACAACTCAGCCCATAACAAAGTATTTTAAGCTTATTGAATTAAGTGGTTTTCTAAAGTCAGACAAGGCCCTGTCAACAAGGGTAGCCAGGATTCAAACTAAGCCCTCTTTTTCACCAAATCCCATGTGTTTATGATAGAAACTGCCAACCAGATAGGGCTCTAATACCTTAGGAAGTTAGTAGTAGTGTTCCATGGATAGTATAGCATTATTAGAATATGTTTTCATTGAAATGTTTAACCACTTATTTAGACTTATCTCCACCCTGAAGCAAAAGTATATCCCATTATTTCCAGTGGCAGAACAAAGGTTACTAAAGTAAATCTATACATAATGGCAGTAAAAGGTTTCCCAATATTCGTTTTGTGGAAAAGACTATTATGTGTAGCTCTTTCAATTTCATATATGAAGTTCAAGTTTATACATATTCATATAGCACAACAGAGATAAATTTGTTTTGAGAAAATAAATTTATCTGAAATCAAAATGGTTTACATTTATGGGTATAATTTATTGCTACTAATCATTGCTTTGATGTTTCCTTATCTTTGTTGATATAGATGTTTGCTTTCCTCACTGAGTAATTTTTATATATTCATTTTTCATATGTCAACTTGCCTGTAGGTAAGCCTACCTACAAATCAAATCTGAAGCCAGCAGGCTTATCTGCTAGTGCCTGAGGTGCTTCCCATGACATCCATGGGTTTAGAGTTTCTCCTTTGCTTCAATTCTCCTGGCTGCAGATTTGCTTATTATGCACTGTCTCACAGAGACAGCAGTACTTCCTTTCATTGTGTACCTATACATTATTAGTTGACTGTTACAAAGTCTAGAATTACAAGAACATCCTTTTTAATCATCTCCTCAAATGAAGAATCCACATCAGATTTTACGAATTCTGATACCTCCATTCAAGTCTCAGAAAATAATATTACTGATAATATGGATTGTCAGGACACTAAAATTATGGACTATTGATAAAAATAATAAACAAATAAAATATAATGTTATTTTAACAGAAAGTTGCACTCAAAATAGAGAGGTTTTTACATAACAGGAGTATTATTCTTGAATATAATCATTGTTATATCAAGAAAAATAAAATTGTCTCTACAAGTTGTGGACAGGGGTTATAAGATCAACCAAGAAGGTAAAAATAAAGAGGCCATGAATGAGGTTGAAAGATAAGCTAGCTTCCCAAGTGCTGTTATTCTCACCGCTAGTATGTTTGTCTGTTCCCGAGGAAACAAGGCTGAGATCACAGCCGTCTGATCTTTTAAAGAACAGGTAGGGATATGTGAACATGTGTCATCCACCTGTTAAGTCAACATACTGAACTGCAAGGTTATAATAGGTAAAACCTAATACCATCTGTAAGTTATACATGTCAGATATTCCTAGTTGAGACAGGAGCTCTTAAATGCAGATAAAATCATCCTTTATGAATGATTTGGGCTTTGTACATTGATAGGTTTTTGTACCTTTTAAAGGTTCCATGGTTATAATTCATTTCATTTTTTAAAAAATGTATTATTCTACTGTTCCTAGAATATTTTATTTAGAATAAGTGGGACAGGGAAATACAAATATTACTTCCAAAGCCTTATTGTATGAGGCTAACCTGATCTATTAGATTCAAATATGAATCTAATAAATTCATATTTGTCTTTACCTTTAACTGTATGTAAATTTTGACTCTAAGTCTCTTCCTGGTTAAACCATCCTAAAGTACATAGTACAATGATCAGTGTGCTGGTGTATATTTCCCCTGTGTGTATTTTATAAAAAATATTTTTAAGAATCACTACATAGCAGAGTGGGAGACTTCTATTTCTTGAATGATTTTAAATGAATTTTCTCAATCATGAGCATTTAGTATGTTTCTTAATGAAAAATGAAATGCTTATATAGCAGGGTATTCCTTTTGTAAATTACTTGTAATGTGTTAACAAATGAATAAAGGACCTAAGGTATCACTCCCAAGTAAAATTTTGGCAGGAGAGTGTGGAGGTCAGCTTAGTAAATGAGTACTAACTAGTGTCATAGGAGAACCACTTTAGAGGCAGACCTTAGCTGCCTCATCCCTGCACAGGAACTGTTCCAGAGTCTGAAGCAGAGTTGCATGTGATTGTGACATCTTTACTGGGGGTAGAGATATTTCTAAATGACCCTAAATGATTTTTTTAAATGATCCTAGATTTCAAAATGACCCTAGTGGGTTGCTTTAGCATCCCTTTGGTTTTAAGCAGCCAAGATTCTATGATCCAGTGATGAGATGAAGCTCAGGAATAAGCAACAGCCACTGCAGTTCTGCCAAACCTCCTGAGTTTTTGTATTAAATACCTAGACTTAGTATAAACATGCAAATGCCCGATGTCCCTTGCTTGTTGTGACAGCTGCTTCAGGATTTAAGTAGGAAGAAAGGAACTGCAATGGCAGTCCCGCTACTGAACCTAACCAAGGAGAATGTTCTCAACCAGAAGCACACATAAGAATCACATAAGCCTGGCTGAATCCCTGGTCTGGGAACTAGGTTTCCATGGCTTAAAAAAAAAAAAGAAAAGAAAAAGAAAAAAAGAATGGAAACAAAAACAATAAGAACTGTGAGACTGAGCATAGCAGAACTTGACAAAGATGACTGCGTAAGTCTAACTCAAACCCAGATGTTTCAGTGGTAGAAAACCGGGGGTGCCTACTTACCTACACCTACTTCCCAAACATCCAAATCATCAATAAATAGATTCTATTTCACAGAACACAATACTTATTCATCTTAGCCACCTTTTTAAAATTCTTTGTATTATCTTCATTTTGCTGAATACTAATCAAAGGACAATTTTATATTATAACATCTTTTAAGACTGGATTAAGAGTTGGTGGTTACAAAAGCTGCCAATTTCAGATTTTTTTTAGAGTTTTCAATAAACCAACATAAATTTACTATTTATTTGAACAACTTTGATTTATCTTTATGAATTATATTTCACCAAATCACATTGCATATTTTGTCAAAATCTTTCATTCATGACCCTCAGTTTGAAATTATACTATATATAGTTTTATTGCTGTTTCTATTCTTACAATTCTAATGCTAGCTACATATTTGGAAATAATATGCTCTAAGTTCTTATCAGTTTAGCCATTCTTCAAGAAATTAGGTTAACCTAAAATTGTAAAAGGCACTCAATAAAATAAAGCATAAATTGGAATTTAAAAGAAATGTAATCCAGATATACTCATAAATCCTTCCAGGAATAGTAAAAAGAAATATATTAACTAGTCTGACACTTATGCATTAATATGCTTATTTCCATAATGTAACTATGCTTCAATTAAAGATATGTATTAAGGAAATCTGCTGAGTGCACCACTGTCTTAGAAAATGCACAGTCAGGACAATCCCATGTATCTCCACATTTGAGGCATGTGTTAGTATAATGTTTAATCTTTTGTGATGAGGTTGGTGAAATGATCTCAGGGCATTAAGGGACAGTAAGGTCAAAACAACAAACAGGAAGATAAGTCTATTGAATATTTTGTTTTTTAAAACTACTGAAATATAAGGTCAAAAATTACTGCCAGAATTTCCACCTTCTACCAAAAGTGTAGGCAGCTAGACAGGGTGTTTTTATTTTTCCATCAAAACTATATATATTAAAAATACTGGATGGGGCTTCACTGGTGGTGCAGTGGTTGAGAGTCCACCTGCTGACGCAGGGGACACGGGTTCATGCCCTGGTCCAGGAAGATCCCATATTCTGTGGAGTGGCTAGACCTGTGAGCCATGGCTGCTGAGCCTGTGCGTCTGGAGCCTGTGCTTTGCAACGGGAGAGGCCACAATAGAGAGAGGCCCGTGTACTGCAAACAAACAAACAAACAAAAATACTGGATGCCATACAACTTGATAACTTTCTGAACCTATCAGAGACCTGGGGTTCAGAGCAATTAAACCCTGAAATCTCAAGAAAGATAGTTTCCACCTAACAAAGATGAGATGCAGTCTCTTGTCCACCTGTGGCAGACCATGGGAAGAATCTATGGCTGACATCCGTAAGCAGGTAAGCAGCTAAAATTTTTAATGGATTGTTAATGACCAAGTGTATACCAGCATGACAATACAGTAACTTTGGTAGCCACAGATACAAGGAAGTTCACATAGTCTTTTCTATGAACCAATTCTAAGATGTGGGCTTGATTTAAATAATGAGATTATGGACATTGTCATGGGATGAGACTTATGAGGTTCTCAGGAAGGAGTGATGCATTTTGTACTTAGAAGAAATGGAAATCATTGTGGGGGAGGGGGGGTGGCCGGAACACTGCTTCTAAATTGGTTCCCAGGGATCCTCACTTCCTGATATCTTCTCCCTTGAGTGATCTCCCTTTTTGTGTGGCCTAACCCCGTGATTTGCTTCTAATGGTTAGAATATAGAAAGTGATAGGATGTTGTTATAGACTGAAAGTTTATTCCCACTAACCAAGTCCTGTGTCAGCTTTAACTACCAGTGTGATGGCATTTGGAAGTGGGGACCTTAGGATGTAAGTAGGGTTAGATGAGGTCATGAGGGTGGGGCCCTCGTGATGGGATTATGCCTTTATAAGTAAAGACACCAGAGAACTTGCTCTTTCTCTTTATTCCATGTGCATATACAGGGAGAAGTTGGCCATCCACAAGGCAGGAGAACTCTCATCAGAACCCAACCATGCTCTTGGATCTCAGTCTCCATAACTGGGAGAAAATTAATTTCTGCTGTTTAAGCCACCAAGTCTATCATGTTTTGTCGTGATAGCCCAACAGAATAAGAGAGATTTGAATTCTAAGATTAGATTATAGAGGACTATTACTTCTGTCTTGCTGGCTGGCACACTAACATCAGGGAACTGAGATCCTCAGTTCAACAGTCCATAGGTATCAAATCCTTCCAACTTGGAAGTGAGCTTGGAGTAGACTTACCCTAGTGGAGTCTGCAGGCAAAAGTGCAATCCAGCAGATATCCTGACTGCAAACTGTCAGAGGGTCCAGGAAATCACACCAGATTCCCTTCTCACAGAAACTATGAGTTAGTGTATTTGTGGTGTTGTAATCTAAATTTTAGGTTATTTGTGATGCAGTGATAAATAACTAACACAGGTGTGGACATCTGAGAAAGCCTCCCTCTGTGATGCAGGCCTGAAAGTGGGGCGTGACCACTGCTGCAGAATCAGAAAGAAGACCTGCCTGGACCTTTCTCCCCTAAAAAGTAAAGGCTTCATATTTCTGGGCAAGTGCAGAAAACTGCATCTTCAGTCTTTGCGTGAAGACCGATTAAGATGGGGCAGGACCTGTAAAACATGTATCCCAGACGACACTAGAAGGCTAAAAGGAAAAAAAAAAAAAAACTGTCAATGCATTTAAAAATAAATGTTTCATCAGATGAACAAAAGCCTGGAAGAATGTATTACCAACAGATTTGTACTACAGGAAATGTTAAAGGAAGTTCTTCAGGCAGAAACTGGTATCAAATGGGAAGTGGGGCCTACACAAAGATATGAACACCTTTAGAAAAATTTTCAAATAAGGGTAAATATAAAAATATTTCTCTTATTTTATATCACTCAAAATATAATTGGCTATCTAAAGCAAAAACAGTAGCAAATTTTTGTGGTTTTATAGCATAAATTTAAAAAATGTACAACAAAATAAGATAAATAAAATACAACGTAATAAGAATTATACTGTGTTGTTTCTCATACTATACATGAAGCAGCATAAAATTCCTGAAGGTTGACTATGACTAATTTAAATATATATTGTAAATCCTGAGGTAACAATTGAAAACTTTAAAATAAAGTGGTATAAGTGATGAGCTAATAGTGGAGATACAATGAAATCATAAAAATTACTCAATCCAAAAGCAGACAAAAAAGGAAATCCGGATCAAAGAAGAGATTTTTAAAAATACACAAAATCAATGTCACTATGGTAACTATTTTCTCAGATAAATCGAAAAGTTTATTAGATGAAATGATCTAAATATACCAATTTTAAAAGCAGAATTTGCATAATGGATTAAAAAATGAGACACTCAACCAAAGGATGTTGTTTAAAAAAAAAAGAAATCACTTTAAACATAAAGACATAAATAAGTTAAAAGGATGGGGAAATATGTACCCTGCAAACGTTAAGTAAAAGACGCCTGGAGCAACTGTCTTAATTTTAGACAGAGTAGACTTCAAATCAAGGAAATGTATTAGCAAATAAAGAGGGACACTGTCTAATGATAAAGAGATCAATTCATCAAAACGATATTATAATCCTAAGTGTGTATGCACCTAACAAGGGAGCTTCGTGATACATGAGTCAAAAACCAATAGAACTGAAAGAAGAAATGGACAATTTAACAATTTTATATGTTACACCATGCTCAAGTAAGATTTATTCTGGAAATGCAAGTCTGATGTTGAAGTAGGAATATCCATGCAATCAAAGGAAAATAATAGAGAATCCAGAAATAGATGTTTTCATAAATGACTATTCAGTTTTCAACAAAAGTGCAAAAGCTATTAAATGGAGAGAAGATAGTCTTTTCTACAAATGTGTTGGAACATTTGGACATCCATATGCAAAATAATGAGCCTTGATTATCTCCTACTCAATATGAAAATTAACTAAAAATCAATCATATGCTTAAGTGTAGAAACCAAAACATAACATTTCTAGAAGAAAACAAAGCAGAAAATATCTTTAGCTTTGGTTAGATGAGTATTTCTGAGCTACAATACCAAAAATATTATCCGTGAAGTAAAAATTTTGATAAACTAGACTTCATCAAAATTAAGATATTCTGCCCTTTAAAAGTCACTATCAAAAAATGAAAAAAAGAGATACACACTAAGAGAAAATGTATAAAAACACATTTCTGATAACAGATTTACGTCCAGAATAAACAAAGAACTCTCACAACTCAATCACAGCAGGTCAATAATTACTGAGTGTGGGCTTGGTGTTGCCTGAAAAGGGCCACTACAGAGTTTTCTACAGAGATGTAACTGATCTGCACCCTGACAGTGCTGAAATTTACATGATTGTACATGTTTATCAAAGCAGAGATCCATACACTGAAAAGGTTGTATTTTAATATGTAGAAATGAAACGTCACTTAAACTGACTAAAAAAACCCAAATTACTGCCCCAAAATTGTAATGCATATAAGAGTGGAAGACACACTATATATTAATGAAATTTTAAAAATTCAATAATCAATATATTGATGATTTTTCCACATATTGACATGTTCTCTATTTTAAACAAAGAAATTTTTCACAGACAACTTATAATGAAATTAAATTAAATATTAATTTAAATTTTCTTATAAAATATAAGAAGATGTGCTTTGTTATATTCTCTCTTGAATCATTTTTCACTAGTGATCACTTAACAATATTTTTATTTCTGGGTTATACTATTCTATGGCAAATATGATTCTCAAAGTGCAATAAATTCCAGAAAACCATGATAGAATTAGTAGTTTCCATTTCTATGTATCACTTCTGATACAATGAAAATAAAATAGGGCTATAAAAATAAACAGGCTTTTGTGTATTTTTTAAACTCTTCTTTGATCACTGATTTCTTTTTTGTCTGCTTTTGGATTGAGTCTTTTTTTATGATTTCATTTATCTTCAAAGTCAATAATATTTTTTAAAACATCTTTATTGGAGTATAATTGCTTCACAATGGTGCATTAGTTTCTGCTGTATAATAAAATGAATCAGCTATACATAAACACACATCCCCATATCTCTTCCCTCTTGTGTCTCCCTCCCACCCTCCTTTTCCCACCCTTCTAGGTGGACACAAAGCACCGAGCTGATCACCCTGTGCTATGTGGCTGCTTCCCAATAGTTATCTATTTTATATTTGGTAGTGTATATGTGTCCATGCCACTAGCTCACTTCCTCCCAGCTTCCCCTTCCCCTTCCTTGTTCTCAAGTCTATTCTCTACATCTGCATATTTATTCCTGTCCTGCCCCTAGGTTCTTCAAAATCTTTTTTTTTTTTTTTTTTAGATCCCATATATATGTGTTAGCATACGGTATTTGTTTCCTCTTTCTGACTTACTTCACTCTGTATGACAGTCTGTAGGTATATCCACCTCACTACAAATAACTCAATTTTGCTTCTTTATATTGCTGAGTAATATTCCATTGTATCTATGTGTCACATCTTCTTTATCCATTCATTTGTCAATGGACATTTAAGTTGCTTCCATGTCCTGGCTATTGTAAATACAGCTGCAATGAAATTGTGGTACATGACTCTTTTTGAATTATGGTTCTCTCAGGGTATAGGCCCAGTAGTGGGATTGCTGGGTCATATGGTAGTTCTATTTTTAGATTTTAAGGAACCTCCATAAGGTTCTCCATAGTGGCTATATCAATTTACATTCCTACCAGCAGTGCAAGAGTGTTCCCTTTTCTCCACACCCTCTCCACCATTTATTGTTTGTAGACTTTTTGATGATGGCCATTCTGACCAGTGTGAGTTGATACCTCATTGTAGTTTTGATTGGCATTTCTCTAATGATTATTGATGTTGAGCATCCTTTCATGTGTTTGTTGGCAATCTGTATATCTTCTTTGGAGAAATGTCTATTTTGGTCTTCTGCCCATTTTTGGATTGGATTGTTTGTTTTTTTGCTATTGAGCTGCTTGTATATTTTGGAGATTAATCCTTTGTCAGTTTCTTCTTTGCAAATATTTTCTCACATTCTGAGGGTTGCCTTTTTGTCTTGTTTATGGTTTCCTTTGCTGTGCAAAAGCTTTTAAGTGTCATTAGGTCTCATTTGTTTATTTTTGTTTTCATTTCCATTTTTCTAGGAGGTGAGTCAAAAAGGTTCTTGCTGTGATTTATGTCATAGAGTGTTCTGCCTATGTTTTCCTCTAAGAGTTTGATAGTGTCTGGCCTTACATTTAGGTTTTTAATCCATTTTGAGTTTACTTTTGTGTATGGTGTTAGGGAGTGATCTAATTTCATTCTTTTACATGTAGCTGTCTAGTTTTTGCAACACCACTTATTGAAGAGGCTGTGCTTTCTCCATTGTATATTCTTGCCTCCTTTATCAAGGATAAGGTGACCATGTGTCTGTGGGTTTATCTCTGGGCTTTCTATCCTGTTCCATTGATCTATATATCTGTTTTTGTGCTGGTACCATACTGCCTTGCTTAATGTAGCTTTGTGG
Source organism: Platanista minor (assembly GCA_004363435.1). Taxonomy (NCBI): domain Eukaryota; kingdom Metazoa; phylum Chordata; class Mammalia; order Artiodactyla; family Platanistidae; genus Platanista; species Platanista minor. The sequence continues at coordinate 40,871 of RJWK010005841.1, forward strand.
TATAGTCTGAAGTCAGGGAGCCTGATTCCTCCAACTCCATTTTTCTTTTTCAAGGTTGTTTTGGCTATTCGGGGTCTTTTATGTTTCCATACAAATTGTGAAATTTTTTCTTCTAATTCAGTGAAAAACATCATTGGTAGTTTGATAGGGATTGCATTGAATGTGTAGATTGCTTTGGGTAGTATAGTCATTTTCACAGTGTTGATTTTCTTTTATTAGTCTCACAGTTTTCTGCAAAGAGGTCTTTTGTCTCCTTTGGTAGGTCTGTTCCTAGGTATTTTATTCTTTTTGTTGCAAAGGTAAATGGGAGTATTTCCTTAATATCTCTTTCAGATTTGTATCTTTAGTGTGTAGGAATGCAAGAGACTTCTGTCCATTAATTTTATATTCTGCTACTTTATCAAATTCATTGATTAGCCCTAGTAGTTTTCTGGTAGCATCTTTGTGATTCTCTATGTATAGTATCATGTCGTCTGCAAACAGTGACAGTTTTACTTCTGTTTTTTCTGGTTTGGATTCCTTTTTTTTCTTTTTCTTCTCTGATTGCTCTGGCTAGGACTTTGCTATATTTAGATTTAAAAAACAAAAATAATAAAATCTGAGTAATTTACTGAGTTCCAAAGAGCTAGTAGATTTCCTTTTCAGTGAGTCTCATATATTTCTTTAAATTTATCAAGTTATCATTGACAGAATAACATTTTTAAGAAAGTATTTAATATAGACAGAGATTGACTCAATTTAATTTCCCTCCATTTATATATTTGAACCCAGACCTTTCTGACCCTTCATATTCTCATTTTAAAAATTATATCAATAGACCTATCATTAGGTCTTAACTTTATAATATTAAAGTTAGGAACTTTAGAATATTATTAAATATTCTACTTTAGAATATATTAAAATCAAGTTCCAAGGTCTTTAATTAGAAGTGATTAATTAATATTAGTGACAAGTTTACCACACTAGTGATAGACCACATGGAGGAAGGTGAGGCCATGCCCATCTGGGGAACCAAATTACTGCTATCCTAGCAACACCTGCCCTGCCCCAGATTGTCTCTACAGTAAACTTCCCTTCTGAGGTCCAGAACCCTGTGTCCAGTTGCATCCCTGATAACTACAATTGAATGGCTTACATTTTTTGTAAGAGATAACTCTAAGATTTCCAATCTGGTCCCTCCACAGCCCTCCAAGCATATTTTGTTGTCCTCATTTCAGTAGACAAATCTTGTCCTTCTCATTTTAGTAAACAGAACTAACATCCATCCAGGTGCTAATTCCAGACACCTGCAGCCATTCACCTCTCATCCCTCACATCACCATCCTGCTCAACTGTCATGCACTGGCTTCCTTGTCATCTTAAATCTAAACCCTTAACATTTTTCATGCCCTGAACACTCCAATCTCTTTTTCACCTTAGGGTTTTCAATAAGAAATTATCTCTGGAATTGTTTTTTTTGTTTGGTTTTTTTTTTGCGGTACACGGGCCTCTGGCTGTTGTGGCCTCTCCCGTTGCGGAGTACAGGCTCCGGACACGCAGGCTCAGCGGCCATGGCTCACGGGCCCAGCCGCTCCGCAGCATGTGGAATCTTCCCGGACTGGGGCACGAACCCGCGTCCCCTGCATTAGCAGGCAGACTCTCAACCACTGCGCCACCAGGGAAGCCCTCTGGAATTGTTTTATCTCCATTCTCAGTAAGTTTGACCTGATCTCATCCTTTATAACTCCAGAAGTTTTTCTTTAAAGAGGTACCCTTAAACCACCCAGATCAAAGTTAATTTCCCATTCCTCCTTCAACACTGTTATTTGTTCTTATAACATTCTGTTACGTTTCTCTTTTAAAAATAAATACAGTTAAATTATAAATATATTTGTTTACTTGCCAGTCCCCCAAAGCACATGAGCCAATACTTTAAAAATAAATATATATATACATTATTTATCTATATATATATAAATTATCATAAAATTACATACAAATTATAATTAAATGACATAAATATGTTATATTTGTATATATATATAACTGGTTCTGTTTCTTTGGAGGTACCTAATATAATAACCATGTTCAGAAACTGGCTGATTTTGAGTTTCAAGTGGGACCTTAAGCGTTTTGCTCATACTGTAAAAGCTGTAGAAGAAAGCTCTGTTTCTCAAGAAGAAAAGAACAAGAGAAATATTCTGGCTGAAGGGAAATGAACTTCATGCCCATCACACTATGGAACAAGACGGCTCTAGAGCTGCCTGGAGTTCATAACCGTATTGTTCATATGCCTACCAACCATCCAGTGGAAGGTCAGCATAGGTTGCCTGACTCTGGATGCCCAGCCCCTTGTAACAGAGGTGCAGTAAATGAGACAGAACAATGGCACAGCTGATGCTTGTTGGGCCTAAGACCTCAAGCACTCACTGTGTGCTTAAATGCACTTAAAATGATCTGGGCCTAAGTACTGGTTTCTTTGACAAACATTAAAATTAATGTATAAATCCATACTACATGCTAACATATGAGGGCAGTAGCAGTGGTACATCAAACTCAAACATAATGCGTTCCATGATATGGCTATTAGAGTTCTGAGAAAATTTAATCATTTTATTCATGAATTGGAATATAAAGGTATAGTAGTACATATATATTGCATTATTTAAGGAGTTCTAATACTTTTATAGCCATTTTTGATGTACTTAAAATTCATTTTTAGATGTAAGAAAAGGTGACAAAGAATTGCTGGCAGGGGCATATCTAGTCGCAGGGGGAAAACATTAAAGTACCAATAGTAAAGTTTCATTTCTTCTGTCATACCTTGTAAAGCAAATGGCAAAGATGAATCTTTTCATCTTACAAATAAAGATATAAGATACAGAGAGGTTCAAGTTCCTTATCCAGTGTGAACCAGTATGTCAGCTCAGGAGCTGAGCAACAAAGGACACATTTCCCCCTGAAACTGGAGATTGTCATTCCCCATGCTGAGTCCAGTTATGAGAACAAGGATGATAACTACCTTATCAGACTGGGGAAATTCAAGGCAGGGATGTTACAGTGTATTGAGTCTGTCGTTTTCATAGATGTGCTTGGACTGACAAGTGGGCTGCTTCACACAGACAGTCTTCATCTGTTCCATAATGATTTTACCTGTTCAGGTGAATTAAGCAAGTAGCTCTTATTGTTCATTCTGTCAAAGTCTAAGTTCCAATGAGTAATTATTTAATGGGAAAGACAAAATGGCATCTTGACATCATAGTGCTTTTCCAGGCACTAATTCCATCTACTTTATTTGAAAATACATGTGCATCTTGGAATGATTCAGAATGGCAGTTAAAATAATCTACAAAAGTGAGAACTTACGAAAGTCAGGATATACTAAATGCATCGGCCTTTCCATCTAATTTGACTCTTTCTGTAATGAGTAGGTCATGGTAAGAGTGAACAGAAAGAGTTCTAGAAAATCTTGCTGAAGTAGCTTGAGTATTTACCATAATGAAGATGTTCTAGACACAGCTGTCTCCATTAGCAGGGTGCTGATTTAGGGACACAGCTTTGAAACATGACAAGGATAATGGAGTGACAGCCATGAAAAAAGAATGAAATCATGCCATTTGCAGCGACATGGATGGACCTAGAGATTGTCATACTAAGTGAAGTAAGCCAGACAAAAACAAATATCATATGACTTCACTTATATGTAGAATCTAAAAAACATATGAAACAAATGAACTTATTTACAAAACAGAAAGAGACTCACAGACATAGAAAACAAATTTATGGTTACCAAAGGGGAAAGGCGGGAATAAATTCGAAGTTTGGGATTAAAATATACACACTCCTATATATAAAAGAGATAACCAACAAGGACCTACTGTATAGCACAGAGAACTATATTCAATATCTTGTAATAACCTATAATGGAAAAGAATGTAAATAGAGAATATATATGTATTATGATACTTATATTATAATTATAGATATATATGTATAATTAAATCACTTTGCTGTACATCTGAAACTAACACAACATTGTAAATCAAATATACTTCAATAAAATATTTTTTTACAGAAGGATAATGGAGTGAGTTTTGAGGACAATTGAGTAGCTCTGGAGCTGGTCTGTATAAGTACATTTTTTTCTGCTGTTGGAAAAACAAAGATTAGGGAAATTCTCCCATTTCTTTTTTCATTCCTATATTGAGTGTTTTTTTTCAATTCTAGAAACATAGTTTTAGTTTTCTTTGTGTTTTTTTCTATTATGTTATTTTTGAAACTGATGAAATTTCACAAATAATTTATGCTCAGCCAACTATTTAATATTTATACCATGAATTAGCCTTATGATTAGTTTTTTCTTGTTATTTCCGACAAGGGGTAGTGTTCAGGAATTCAAAAAGCCAGGGATATTCCGGCAAGCAGGCAGGATATGGGATAGTGGACAGACTGAATAATAAGCATCAGTGTCCCCACACCCAGGGAGGAGGACCCAGAGGACAGCTCTGGGCACCCACAGAGGAGGAGGACATCCCCAGCAGTAACATGTCTCTTTAGAGAAGCTGGAGTGTGCACCAGGGTCAGGATTCCACTCTTAGACTGTGGGGAAGGAGAGGTGGCAGAAGTAAGGAAGCTCAAACCATCATGGTGAGGAAGGCAGCTTCCTGAACCCAACCTCAAAATGACCTCTTAACACAAGCACAGTCAAAGGAACCATACCCCTAGTTGGTGGGCTGGCACCAGGAGGAGATAGAAGGTCTAATATAGGAGCTGAGCTTTAAGAACCCTGACATTTGTGTGCATCTCTGTAAACGACCCAAAGTCAACCCAGTGGCAATATATTCTGGCCCAGGTGAGTGTTAGGCTGAGTCATCTCAGAATTTGTGACAAAGGTGTCCTGTTATCACAAAAGGTGCTTCTAGGGCCAAGGCCCAGGGACTGACACAAGAGCTGTGCAATCACTTTGCAGACATTTTACTGTGATTAGGCAATTTAATGCTTTGATTTAAAATCAGGATTATTTAGGGAATGGTTTGGGAGGCTGAGGAAATTCATGTGTTCAGACATGTCAGCAGGAATTAAAGAGGGTCATTCCTGCTCTTTCCCATCCTCTCTGCCATGTGTCCCGACCAACAGAGGGTAAGAAACCAGAATATGTGGACAATACACTCATGAGCTTTTTTCACATTTTTATTCATTTTACCAACATCTCTTTCATGTAGACAAAGGCAGACTCAGGGACCCTTCCTGCTAGTTTCTGTGTTCCTAGTTAGGTTTAGTTCTTCTAGGTCCTCTGCCTCCCCACTTCTACCCCCAAGTAAAGAGAAAACTGAGGAGAACTCTAGGTCTGTTATCTGAAACAAATATTATTTCACCTAATCAGCACCAAGAAGACGTGTTAACATGGGTACTGAATAAGGGGACATTACTTTCTTAGGGTACTCACTCAGAGTACTAGCAGATCTAGTCAAATCCTTCTCTACTATTTTGAGGATCATTTAAAGGTTCTCCTTTGACCTGATTACATGGAAAGGATTCATTAGAACTAACTCTACATTAACTTATTGGTTATCATTTACCTAATTTGGATAAAACATTCATAATATGAACGTAAGACATCTGTCTCTAGGGATGAGTCTGTTGATACCACAACAGACAGCAGCATGCATTAGTCCAAGTTTTACACCTTTTACTGGTGGTTATTACCTTTGCAGCTCTTCCCCCTTGAGTTAGGCTTGTGTGCAATTCCGTTAGAAATATTTAACTACATTTCAGCAACCTACTGGGTCCTCTTTACTGGAAAATTTAAAATCTTTAGCCCTTAACCTGGTCCTGATCTTACTCAATGTGCTGTCTTTGTCCTCTGCTGAACTTAAAAAACAAAGGAGCCAGGAGTTTTACCAACAAAATGAGTTTATTTGGGAATAGCCAAGAATTGCAATTTGCGACAAGCAAACTACGGAGAACCATAGGCACGTGCGCAGAATAGAGGAGAGGGGCTTGCTTTCACAGAGGAAAGGAGGAAACTGGAGAGTGCTGTGGGGTTTTTCATTGGCTGCAGGCACCGGGTGGCTTGTTGTTGCTTGGTCAGAGGAGATCATTCTTCCTGCTGGGGTCTGTAAACTGTGGTGAGTGGTACCTTCATGAGACCCCCTGCTTCAGAGCTTCCCGACTCCACTTTAAATGAGTTTTCCTTTATTCAGTTTCACACTTTCCTCAAAAAGTGGGCTATTTCTAGGGTGATTTTTTAAAATTCTACTTTACTAGGGATATAAGTGCAGATAAAAAAGAAAGCAGATGAACATTTTATTGTTTTTAGTTTAATGGTTACTGAGTCAGAGTCTTATTTCTAGAGCATATACAGAACCCCAGTAGAATCCCATTTATTCACAGTTAAAAGGCTTTCCTTGGGAAACCAGTATAAGTTCAGACAAATAATCAACCAAAAGTATATAAGAAGGACATATATATGTTATGTCCATCAGAACATACTCAAGGGTAGCCTTCCCTTGTTGGCTTGGTCCAGTGAGCTTAGCCACTTATGATTCTTAACAGCAAGGGTTTTTTTGTTCAGAGTCTACCTGTGCTGCTGATCAAGGCTGAGACCACACTGACAGCTACTGGTTAAGGTTATCATTATAGGTGCTGGGTTAACTTGATAACATGATAGGAAAGTATTTGCTATCAAAATTATATTGAATATGAGGGGGAAAAATACCCAGCCCATCTCATTTCATTTCTGAGCACACGTGTAGACTACAAAGTTAAGGCCTGAGATTAGTTTTGGCACCACTTCCAAATCTCACCCTCCCACACACCCCATACACCTGGTCCACTCTGAGCTCTTTCTCCTTCCCCAGCGCTGAAGCAGGATTTCATCCAACCTCACAAACCATATGGTGAAAGTGGTGGAGTCCCTAGATGCACGGGGTCTGTGCCCTTACTCTATCACTTAAAAAAGAGCTTCTTACTGCTCTGGAATCCTGGTTTTATAGTTTGATGAGAAAGACATAAAATTCCATTGTATTAAGCCACTGCATTTTGGGGTTTTGTTGATTAAGTGCTAACAAAGCCTTAACTGATACTCTGGAATATTACTTCCTCACCAAGGGAGTAACAGAACTTAGAACTCTGTCTGAACTGTGTAGGTGGTGGGGACAGTAATGGGTACAGGTGTTACACGCAGTTATTAAAGCCACACCAGATTTTTTTTACTGGATATATGTTTTACTTTTCCTGGAGCTGCCATGGATACTTAGATCTTCCAGTTATACATGTGTTACATTTGGTGGACTCAGATATAATCTCACAGTAGATTTAATCAAATCGGGTAAGCTCTGTGGTTATTGTATTCCCTAAATATGATGGTGCTTTGAGGAAGAATTATATAAAAATATTTACAGTTACTCTCTAACTGGCCCCTCAAATGTGTCTAAATTTAGCATAAATGACCAATTAGATATATACATATGTGTGTGTATATATATGTGTGTGTATATAAGTACACAATTACACTACAAATTTGTATAAAAGTACAAATTACATGATAGAAACTATTCTGGTGGTGCTTTATGGCCGATAGTTGTTCAACTCACCAGGAAATAAACAAAAGAAGCTAGCATATTACTTATTCTTGATGATTCACCTAGTTGCTTTGTCGTTATGACCTGGACTGGATAATGAGCTGTCAGTCATCAAGGTGTAATATTATTTGGGAGTACTAAACTGATGCGTTTCCAGCTCTCAGCTTCACAGCAGGGATAGTTTGTCGTAAGAGAAACCAAATGAATTATCTTACACTCTGCTATAAATTTAAGGTTGAGATTCCTTTTTGTCCAGCAGATGCTACCCTGATTGTGCCTGCATGACAATCCATTAGTTTACTGGAAGTTCCTCAGTGGCTAATGAAATTCAAGCAAACTTTCTTCAGAATTTCTCTGTCCTTCAGTTCTGTAATGTTGTTGTTTTTATTTGTTTTATTTTTTTTTAAAACTTTTTCTTAGGTTAATTATGGTTGGGTTAAAATTTAGATCTGCAAGGAAGGAGTGAGGGAAAATAAAATTCAATATTTTGCTAATTTTTAAGAATTTTAAGTAAAATATTTGTTTTGGGACTATGAAATGAGAATTTTACCAATCATATCAGTAGTGTCATAATGCTAAAGATTATTTAAATTAGGCTATACAATAGATAAATCTTCATCATGCCCCAACACAGTGCTACTACATTAGACAGTAAAGTGTAATGTGAATTAAGTGTAATCCTGTATAGGTGTGTGCAAATTGTGTTAAAAATCACTCCTGCCGTAATGGTATGGATAATAATGAGAAGCACTGATTTATAAGACAGAGGTGTGATCTTAAAGTACAAATATATTAGTGCAGAAAAGAAGCTTAGAAGTATTCTAATATAGGTTCTTTATTCTATAGGTCACATCTCAAATCTGGTTTCTAAATTACTCAACAATATCCTTATCTCTCACATAGGTTACTAGCATGTCTTCATTCTAGTCTATCCTCCTCTACAGCATTTCAAAACCACTTTCAAATTTTAATCTTTTTATCCTATTTATATTTTTTATTAGAAATGAAATTTGTAGGGTGTGGAGGAGAACACTTTCACTTACTTAAACACCAGACATTCCCTTCTCTGCCCTATTCTTCTTTGCTAGAATATCCAAATTTAACTATACAGTTCAGTGGCACTAAGTACATTCACATTGTTGTGCAAATCTCACCATCACCCATCTCCCAAATTTTTCACCTTCCTAAACTGAAACTGTGTCCCCTTTAAACACTAGCTCCCCATTCCTCCTCACTACCCCCCACCCCCCGGCCCCCTTGCACCTATCAATGTACTTTCAGACTCTATGAATTTGACTATTCTAGGTACCTCCTATAAGTGGAATCAAACAGTATTTTTCTGCACCTAATGTATATTGGAATGCATTTTTAAGGTTAATTTAATATATGTCCTGCAAGCAGATTGTACCTTCTTTTATTTTACTCCTGTGCTATACATTAGGCCCTCCTCAGCCATCTAGTTCATACATAGTAGTGTACATACTTCAATCCCAGTCTCTCATTCCATCCCACCCCCCTCCCCCCTTGGTGTCCATATGCTGGTTTTCTGTGTCTGTGTCTCTATTTCTGCTTTGCAAATAGGTTTATCTGTACCATTTTTCTAAATTCCACATATATGCATTAATATACAATATTTGTTTTTCTCTGTCTGACTTACTTCACTCTGTATGACAGACTCTAGGTCCATCCATGTCTCTGCAAATGGCACAATTTCATTCCTTTTTATGGCTGAGTAATATTCCATTGCATATATAAACCACATCTTCTTTACCCATTCCTCTGTTGGATGGCAACATGGAAGCAACATTTAGGTTGCTTCCATGCCCTGGCTGTTGTAAATATGCTGCAATGAACATTGGGGTGCAGGTATATTTTGGGATTATGGTTTTCTCCTGGTATATGCCCAGGAGTGGGATTGATGGGTCATACGGTAGTTCTATTTTTAGTTTTTTAAGGAACCTCCATACTGTTCTCCATAGTGGCTGTATCAATTTACATTCCCACCAACAGTGTAAAAGGGTTCCCTTTTCTCCACACCCTCTCCAGCATTTATTGTTTGTAGATTTTTTTTTTTTTGATGATGGCCATTCTGACTGGTGTGAGGTGATACCTCATTGTAGTTTTTATTTACATTTCTCTAATAATTAGTAATGTTGAGCATCTTTTCATGTTCCTCTTGCCATCTAAAAAAAATAATAATCATATTTTTTTTCACCAGCTATAAACTGCCCTTATTCCCAAATATACCCTATTATCTTAAGCCTATCTCAATTCCTATCTCAAGCAGTGTCTTCTTAGCCACTTTGTTTGTCCATCTGTTATCACACAATAGATATAGTTTCAACCACAGAACTAGAACACTATAAACACACAAATATTTGTCTTAGCAAGATTTACATCTTACCATTGTAAATACAAAGTGTGAAACACAGAAAGAGACAGCCCATTTGTTTTTACCTGATCCTGTTTGCAAGACGGATTAGAATTTACAGTTAAATTGATACTGGATGAAAATGGCTTAAGTCCTTAAAAATGTCACATGAAAAGTGATCATTATTTATTTATTCATTAAAAATAAATACATATTTTACTTCTGAGAGTCTACTTTGTGCCAGGCACTAGGGTACAATAAGATTGACAATTGGAGACAGACAATGAAAGAGTTTTAAAGATCATAAAGATAATATTGTTTTACTCTTATCAGTTTCTGAAATGATTTATTAAATACATGTTGTAACAAGTTCAGAGTATTATAAAATCATATTGAGTACAGATATTAATAATTGAAATAAATGATTAGTAAATCATAATCTGGAAACATGAGTTAGTTTTTCTGTAGTATTAACATTGAACTGTAAATTTTACAGTCCTGTTGAACATCACCATAAAAACTAATGATGACACTTGATTGGGCCCCTGTATTCAGAGAGGACTGAAACATAAATTAGTCAATGTTTATAAAACATTTAAGATATGAAAAATATTATTACTTGAAAAAGTATATAATATTGATTAAATTAATATTGTTTCATATGCTTTTAATATTTTAATAGCAATATCAAAGTCTATTTATGTTGGAACAACAGGAAAACTTATCCATTGCTAGTAAGAAAGCAAAATGGTACACCTTGAAAGATCATTTGGCAATTTTTTATAAAGTAAAACATACACTTACAATGAATCCCAACAATTTTATTCCTAAGAGTTACCCTAGTAAATTGGAAGCTGGTGTCCACTCAAAAGCCTGCACATAAATGTTTATAACCGCTTGATTCACAATCACCAAAAACCAAGATACCATTCACAGGGGGATAGATTAACAAACTCTCATGTATCCATATAGTGGAATACTCTTCAGAAATAAAAAGCATTGAGCTATTGACACAAGCAACAACATGGGTGAATATTCAACACATTTTGCTAAGTGCGAAATGCTAAACCCAAAAGGTTACATATGGTATAATTCCATTTGTGTGACATTAAGAAAATATCAGAATAAGAGGAGCGGAAAACGGATCAGTGTTTGGTGAGAGAAAATGGATTAACTCGAGAAGGAAGCACCCAAGGGAATTTTCAGGGTTAAAACACTATTCTATATTGTACTGTGGTGTTAGAGACATGATTGTGTGTCTGTGAAAACTCAGAGAAATGTACACCACAAAGTCTGAACATTGTGATGCGCAAACTAAAAAAAAAAAAAAAAAAAAAATCAACATTCGGGGATTCCAGGGTGGAATGTAGTCTGCAAGAAATGAGTCTAAATGCATTAAAAATGTCACTGAAGGAAGTGGGAGGAGAGGAGATGGCCTAAGTACAATACTTCGGAAATCTGTATTTTAACTGATTCAAAGGAACTGCCCGTAAACACTGCAATCTAGTTGGTAAATTTCTTTCTCAAAGGGATATGGGTCACAAATTCTGAAATTATTTTACATATGTACTAGTGTTGAACAATTAAATAAATGAATTACAGACAACAGGAGCCAGGTTTCTCACTGTCAGAGAAAGAATTTACAAGCAAGGAAGAATAGGATGAGTACTGTGGTTCTGGATTACCTTTGGGAATGTCAGTATGAACTCATTTATCTTAAAATATGTTCAGATAGATACATGTATAAATACATGTAGATATGAATGTATGCATGGATTTTTATATATACAGACATCTCTTTGTTCTGTCTGCTGAGAAGGCCTGGAAGCTGTGAGCCCTCCATAGCAATGAGCACACAGTGCTCAGACCTTGGTTTCTAAATGTCATTCTCCAACAAAATGGAATGCGTAAACTTTGGAGAAATGACAGAGACAAAGCAAATGTGAGATGAGCCTGGAGCATCTTGCTATGCCAAAAAGAAAGGTATGCTTCCACCCACCAAAAGAAGAAGAAGTATGGAGGCAGAGACATAGCTACAGAACACAGAAACCAAACTGAAATATCTCTCAATGGTCAAAGCTGGAATAATTTGAATAACAACAACAACAAAAAATAGTAATATAGAACTGAAAGAATAATGTTAGAAAACAAAGAATAAAATAAATATCCATATGTTCATGCTGCTATAATTAAATGATTGAAAAAACAAATAAATGGGAAAAAGCACAATTTTTTTAAACAGAAAAATTCCAAATAACATATGGAAAAGTTATTTCCCTTCCATGAAGTGGAGCTTAATTCCTCTCCCATTAAGTGTGAGTTTGACTGATTCTGTTCCAAAGAGGAGAGTTTAAAGTGAACAATAGCAACTTTATGATGGGGACACCTGCAGACAACACCATGAGTGATCAAGATTAACATCATGTGATGTCATGTTGGTGTCATGGATTCCTTGATTTGATGTGATAAGGACATTTCATCTTTGTGGCATTCTTCCCAACAATATGTAACCCCAATCTAGCCATGATAAAACACCAAAGAGACCCAAATTGACGGACGTTCTGTAACATGCCTGACTGGTACTATTCAAAATTGTCAAGTGATCGGATCCTGGTACAGAGAAAAAGGATATTAGTGAGAATAGTGGTAAACTCCAAACAGAGTTTGAAGTTTAAATAATAGTGTTGTGCCAAAGTTAAGTTCTTTATCTATAAAGAGAGCAAAAATTGTTCCATGGTTATGTAAAATATTAACATTAAGAGAAGGTGGATGAAAGTTATGTGGGAATTCTCTGTCCTATTTTTGTACTTCTTCTCAAAATCTAACATTATTCAAAAATAAAAAGGTTAAAAGTTTGAAAAAACATGTATGGTTATTACACTACAAGTACAATACATTTATAATTTGCAAAACTTTAGCTCTGCAGTATGGAAATGCCTGAGAGTTGATTATCATCCTGCAAATTCAGGGTTTCAACTTGAGCTTATTTCATGCATTAAAGTCCAAAGAAAGCAACTATTAAATATTAATCAAATCTCTGATCTATATCATAATTTAATATAACATTTTAAGTTTAGAAGGGAACTTAAATGTAATATAATCAATCAATGTCTGAATTCCTTGTACAATGTTGTAAAGATCTTCTCCTAGAACACTCCCAGTTATGGATATGTAATATTATCAGACACTTGGTTCATAAAATCCTGTTATTGAGCTAACACAAATATCAATTTCACTTTTTATCCAGCATACCATTCTGAGTCTTTTATTTCGACAGAAGATAAATCTAATTAAAGAGCTGTTGCTCTTTTACCTTCATATTACCAGGGTAAGACCAAATTTTTCTTCTTGTTTCAGGAAACCTTGCTGCTCTTCTAACAGTATTTGCAAGTCTTTATATATTACTTTTAATTACTTCTAACATATTAGAAAATCTGAACTTATTTTTTCTGCCAAATATGTGTCTATGTAGTATTGTTTACAAAATTGCAAAAAAAAAAATTAAACGTAC
>RJWK010005842.1:0-54205 GCA_004363435.1 Platanista minor
TCTCTTTTAAAATGCAAATATTATGTGAGGGATAAGATTCTAAAAAAGTCAGGGAGTTGTTTACTTTTCCTAAACATAACAGTTGTATAGGATGCTCACTGCACAAGGGTCATGGAAGAGAGCTGCAGGAGAGTGGGGGCTGAAATCTGGCACATTCTCTAGTTATTGAGCCATGCATCCCGGCATCTTCTGAGTAGGGTTGGATTCTCCTGGATAAAATGGAAACTTCCTAATTCACAGAAGTCACCTCGTGAGTCAACAGTAAACATGTAGCTAAAAGAAGGCTTTGTGCGGGAATAGGGAAGCTATGAAAGCTATGAAGAAAGCGCTGGGCAGCAAAATAAAGGGGAAGGAGTACACTGAGCAAAAAATATGATGAAGACAAGTTTTCAGTTTTGCTCAATATACTTTCAGTGGTTATGGCCTTTATCTATTTTTCTTCCTTTGCATAATTTAAACCTACTATTTAGTGTAATATGAAAGTTTAAAATGTAAAGGACTATAGTCCCTTCACGCTTTAAATTTTTGTTGAATATCTATGAATACTATATAGCAAGATTTAAAAAAATGAATAATATGTAGTTACTGTACTTGTATCACCTTTGATGGAACTCCTGTTCCTCTTCCTCAGCCATGACATTAGGTTGGATCTGACCTCAATCACCCCCACTCTGTGTTCCTGACAGTGATTTTAACTGGATAAAGCCAAACTCTCCTATTCCAATCACAGAGAATGGTTCTCATATAAAAATTTGACCCAGTTTGGGTAAAATAGACTACAGAAGGTGTTATCTGGATATTTGACTTCCATGAGGTTCATTTCTTTTCTGGAAGAGCTGCTGGAAGAGATGCTTCTGTTTGGGTGGAATGTTGCAGAGCTACCACATGAGGGAGCTTGGTTAGAGTGCGCTAGAAGAAGGTGTGGCCAAAAGGATGATAGAGAAACAGAACTGGAGCTCTCTTAACACTCTCAACTTATTTTTTTGTTTAATCCTAGATAAATTGAAATTAGGAGCATGTGGATATTGGCATGTGTCAACTTATGTAGTCGGCTGGGAGAAAATAAGGCTAGAAAGTAAGGTTTGGACTAAAAATAAACAAATAAATAATTTTGAATTTACTAAAAGTTTTCTTCTAAGCATGGTGGAGACAACTATGATTTTTTATGTGAAGAATAAATATTTTGGGGGCTTCCCTGGTGGCGCAGTGGTTGGGAGTCCGCCTGCCGATGGAGGGGACACGGGTTCGTGCCCCGGTCCGGGAGGATCCCACATGCCGCGGAGCGGCTGGGCCCGTGAGCCATGGCCGCTGAGCCTGCGCGTCCAGAGCCTGTGCTCTGCAACGGGAGAGGTCACAACAATGAGAGGTCCGCGTATCTCAAAAAAAAAAAAAAAAAAAAAAAAAGAAAGCTCAGAGATGGAGCTTCCCTCTGCCAGGTACAGGGACAATGACATGGGGCAGAGCCCTAGTTGACCCTCAATGGCCCTGTGACTCATTCTGACCAATGAAACATGAGCAGAAATGGCATGAGTCCCTTCCAGGCTGAAACTTGGGAGCCTCCTCTTTCCCTCTCTACTGTTCCTTCAGGAAATGACAATGGGGACTTGCCTGGTGGTCCAGTGGTAAAGAATCTGCCTTCCAATGCAGGGGACATGGGTTCGATCCCTGGTAGGGGAATTCAGATCCCACATGCTGCAGGGCAACTAAGGCTGTGTGCCACAACTAGAGAGAGAAAAAACTGCACGCTGCAACTAGAGAGAAGCCGGCACACCGCAACAAAAGATCCTTCCTGTCTCAACGAAGAGATCCTGTGTGCCGCAACTAAGACCCAATACAGCCAATAAATAAATAAATATTGGAAAAAGAAAAAAGAAATGACAATGAAACCGTATATTGAGTTGTCACCACCATATTGTAGAAATCTGTATCTCCAAGACACCTTATACCCAAGCATGAGGCCTAATCCACAATGAACTTTATGTAAGAGATATACCACATAGTGATAAAATTTTTGATTCACCAGAGTGATATAAAAATTCTAAATTTGAATACATCTAATGAAATCAAAATATGTAAAGACAAAATTGATAGAACCATAAAGAGAAGTTGCCAAATTCACTACCATAGTCATGCCAAGAATCACTTTAAAAACAACAGCATATATTAGTGACGGAATTGAACGTTGAACAGGAAAGGTCAGTAAGTTTAATTTAATGCACCTATATGGAGCCCTGCATGCAACAATGAGAGAACCCACATTATCCTCAAGCACGCAAGAAACACACGTGAAAACTGAGCATGTACGTGGTCATAAAGCAAGCCTCAAGAAATGTCAGAGATGAATATCCTAAAGACTCTTGCAGAGCATGGGCAATAAAGAAAACATTACTCAATTGTGAGCTGGCTTAAATTAGAACCTTAAAAACAGACGAGGGAGGATGATATATGAAAGGTTATCAATATATACATCAAATTATTTGTAAACTCTTTAGCAAAATATGCAAACAACAAATCTAGGAACTTTAAATATCATTACAGCAATACAAAAGTGGTTATTAAAACAATTATAAATGACATTCATTATAGTAACAGATGAAAGGAGAGTAATCTTACCTCAAAAGATATAGGAAAAGCATTCATGATTAAAATGCTTAGTAATTTAGGGAGAAAAGGAACCTTCTTAAATGTGTTAAATTATCTCCCAATATTCTATAGCAAAAATGTCTTTACTGTTGAAAGCTTTCTCATTCAATCAGTGACAAGCAAAGATATCAACTATCACCATATCTACTTCATTTTTTACTGGTGGCATCAGCAAGTAATAGTATATAAGTTAAATAGACAAAAAAAAAAAGATACATGGTTAGCCAAAGGAAAAAACAAGTCCAAACTGTCGTTATCTTGTATGATGGAATTCTTTTCATTAAAAAGATGTCAGTTACAGAACATCATTAGAATTAATACGCTTGGCAAGATGGTTGGATATAAGATCAAAATACAAAAATAAATTATATTGATACCTACTAGTAGCAATGACCAATCTTGTCCTCTCAGCCAAATTCTGGACTTGCTATTCAGTATTCTGTTTATGATGCTGATAATCCATTCTGCAATCCTATGTTAGCTTTTCTATTGTTTCCCCAATTCTGATGTCATGACATATATAAAAAATAGTAATATTTGTTTAGCAACATAGAGCAAATGGGCAAGGCTGTTTCTGGGCAGAGAAAACCAGCCCAGACTCCTTCATGCCACATGCTCTTTCATATTGATACACCAACTTGAAGGTTACAAAGCACATTCATAGACATTTCACAGACATTTGATCTAGCAGGTAGAAATATGCAATCACCCCAATGAAGTTATTTTTTAATAGATCTGATTAAAATGGTTATTATGCACATGTATACCTGTTATCTGATACACTCTCCTGCAACACAGCCTACTTAGAACTGATTGAGAAAGTTTGTCATTAATTCTTATTATAATACTGAATTGATTCATAAAACCATTTATTTGCTCCTACAAATATCTTTCTTTTTGCCGTGAATCTGAAAGACAGTGTTTGGACCAAGTACAATAGTTTTGTCTCAGTATGAATTGGGCTTGGAATGCTCTTTTAATCTCAAGACCTATAAGACCAGACTTCTAACTTCAGTATTTGGAAATAGTAGGCAGTTTCAGGATGGAATGGGAAAAACATTAAGGCGTGCCAATTATTTTGGGATGTTTTCTATAAAATTTGCTTTTAAAAATAAGGCTGAACAATTTCCCTTTCAAACCAGTTTTTGTCTAGGAGATTATAAATTTGAGTATTCCTTTATCTAAAAAAGTATATAATCTGTATCTTAATACTACTTCATACGCAACTTTGGGCAGATTAGAAGGATAAAATATTAATGTGGAAACAATCTACACACTCAGAATTCAAACTCATGATATTAGTATATCAGTTTCCTCCATCGTCCCTCCCACATTTCTTACCATTAAAAGGATTTCAACACATGTCAGAACTTTTTGTCATCTATTAGGAGCTCAGCGACTCTGGTTTGCTTGCTTCATTTACTTGCTTATTTTTGGTCTCCATTTATCATTATTATTTATTTATTTATTTTTTCAGTACGCGGGCCTCTCACTGTTGTGGCCTCTCCCGTTGCGGAGCACAGGCTCCGGTCGCGCAGGCTCAGCGGCCATGGCTCACGGGCCCAGCCGCTCCGCGGAATGTGGGATCTCCCCGGACCAGGGCACGAACCCGTGTCCCCTGCATCGTCAGGGGGACTCTCAACCACCAGGGAAGCCCTATCATTATTTTTAATAGTTGTCAGCGTTAAACGTGATTTGCCACATCAGCCAATTTACACAGCAAATGTAAAGACTTCTGAATTTAACTTACAATTTCTGGACTTCCCTAGTCACTTCAGTTTTGCTTTATCAGCATCATTTGACGTTTTGCCATTAGAGAGTTCTCACTGGTTTTTATTGTTTTAAGGGAATAGAAAATAAAATAGGCATGTTCAATTAGATATGGCTATTCACTATTATACAAACTAGAGCACTTGTATTTCAACAGTAGCAATCTAGATCACTAAGACCTCACTATCCTGTGACAGATAATACAAAATAATTGGATTATTGATCCAATTTTTTGATCCAGTTTTGGGAGGGCAACATGAGAAGAGACTATATGTACCCCACACCCTTTAGGTTGTCCTTGTACTGCTCCAAATTATAGAATTTAAGTTTGTGTTTACCTTTTATTTACTGTTTGACTTTATTTCTGAAAATGACAATTCAGACCACATTTCTTTTTTATACCAATATATTTTTTCTGGCTGCACTGCACAACATGTGGGTTCTTAGTTGCCCCACCAGGGATTGAACCTGTGCCCCCTGCAGTGGAAGGTCGGAGTCCTAACCACTGTACCACCAGGGAATTCCCCAGACCACATTTCTTGATGAATATCCAAACACTATATCATTATTCAGGAATTTAGCTTTCTGTTTGGACAGTAGTTCAATTTTTAGCACCATCTCTAGATTTTTTAGTAGGATTCAATATTTTAAAAACTCTAAGCATCAAAAGAAAATTGCTTTATCTCCCTTATCACAGCTCAAAGGTATACTTGTTCATAATGGCATACTTCCAAAACTGGGTGAGGCGTAAAACCACATAGATGCACTTTTTGGTTTTTTGCCCTCAACACAAGCAGTAGCAAATACATCCATTTAAAATCAAGTGGAATATCTCAACTAAATGTGGAAGAGTAAAGCTAAGATCATAAAAATTTCTTGATGCAAATAATAAAACTAATATCAATTAGAAACACAAGCAAAAGAAATTCATTGCCAGTAAACTGATCATAACACTTCTAAACCATACACTTCAAAATTGTTAACCAGTGAAAAGCAGCAGTTTGGGTCAAAATGGTTTGACTTCAGATCCTTCCCCTTTGCCTACCTCTTGTCTCCCTGGATACATATTTTCAGAGCTTGAAGTTGTTACTAGGAAAGCACAGTCCTTTCCTGGAATGACCGTTGCTGATTTGCTTTATACCACTGGTCGAATGTGGGTGTGTGAAGTCTGGGAAAGGGTGAGAACGGCAGCCCTGTGGCTGGTTTCAACAAATCATGATTCTCTGTCTGGGACCAGGTGCATCATCTTTAAAATCAAAATGAATTCTTTTAACAAAGAAGAGGGGATGTATGTCAGGTATGTAACTCTGTGTCTACCACAGTTATCTTCTCCAAATTAGAGAAAAAGACTAAGGTGGTAACTTTAGCCCTTCTCTCCTCCTATTAGAGGAAATAAGAATGACTGCTGAGGAGAGATGGGAAAATTGGAGAAATTGGAGGAAAACAACTAAGATTCTGGTACAGAAACATAGGGCTTATGATTCCACATGGAACTGAGAGGAATAATCTAAACAATATATATCTCTGTGGCAAGCTTTAAAATGAACTCCCTCTCTGCCTCCACCCACGCCCACACACCAGGGGCAAAAGATATCCACACCTAATCCCTGGAACCTTCTATTTCAGAACAGAAAAGGGTATTTTAAGTTAAGAATCTTGAGATAGGGAGATTATACTGTGTTATCCAGGTGTGCTCTAAATGCCCTAAGTTCTAAATGTGGGCAGACGGAGACCACACACACACACACACACACACACACACACACAAGTGGAGAAGGCACCGTGAAGACTGAATCAGAGATGCGGTCATAAGCAAGGACTGCTGGAAGCCACCGAAGCTGGAAAGAGGCACCCTGGGCTTCTCCACACCCATGAAAGCATTCTGAAATGAGCTAGCAGTATTTACCCAGACACATGTAAAATATAATGTGCTACATCAGCAAAGAAGTGCAAAGTCATTAATCTTTTTATTTCATTATTTTCCATTTTCTATCATAGGCCATTTGCTTTTATTTTACTGAGAACATGCTTTGACATTATGAGATTAGGGTTATGGCAAGAAAAAGAAGTGAAGAAAACTCTTGAAAAGACAAATGCTCTCTGAATTAAGCAAACAAACTTTAGGTTAATATTTTGGTTAACATAGGTTAATGTTATGCAACATGGCACTTTAAGGTCACTTATTATATGTTCATAGCTCCATAATATATACTTTAGCCTATATGTTTACCCTCATTTCACAAATGAAAAAAAACTGGTATGATATTAAATTGAGAGACTTAAAATCCTTTTACATGGTTTAATGATCTATATCTTTTCATGAGATATGAAAAATGTGCTTGGAGTGACATATTTTCCCTGAAGTATTATCCTTAAGCAATCATGTGTGCTCCAAGTTGCAGGGCTGAGATTAGCTTTAGGTACATGTGTATGTGTGTATATATATATATATATGGTAGAGTTCCTTTATTTCCTCCCCCATCCTCAAATCCCTTTACTAAAACGTGAGATTTCTCTCTTTGAGCTACGTTATTTTAGGTGAAATCTTGGGTCATTTGTTAAATTCAACAGCCTATAGTAGAAGGTAATATAATGAGTGTTATCAGTAAGTCAAAGGTATTTAAAACTTTCCAAATTATACTTTCTGAATAAATAAATACGTGTAAATCTCAGGGTCCTGAATAGATTGAGAATATTTGTGGAAGGATGGAGTAAGGGAAAAAACAGATAATTGTCGGTCAGCATGAAGAGAGAAAAACGCAGATTGTGAGGAATGGTCATGCTAAAAACAAGCTTCAACTCTTCTAAAATTTTAACGGTTATTCTAAAAACCAAGGGCAGTTCTGTAGTGAGTTGATAAACATCTTTAAGTGTCATATAAAGATGCCAACTGTAATTGAAGTCCATTCAATAGACAAATTGTGCAACACGACTCTCAAAACTGTGTAACAAAAAAAAACCCCAAAATTAATTTTATAGATTCCATTCTTTCCCATAAGAAAGAAATCTGTATTTTGGAGACTCTTCCCTGCTTCCTCGACATATATCTTTGCAACACACATATCTGTAAGAGGCTTAGACTCAATAAATTGTATATCCTTAGAAATTAGGAAATGAGTGAGAATACTTGAGAGTAAACCTTTAAAAAATGCTTAGATACTCAGAGAGATGGCTGAATAATCGATCAAACTTGTATGTGATGGATGTATTGATTTATTTTTAAATAAGCAAACATATTATCCACCTTGAATGTAATATTGTTGGTTTATCAGACTAGCTGTCTTTAAATATATTTGACATTCTTAGGTCTATGTACTCCCAGTTTATGTCAAAGAATAAATAGCTATGAAAGGGATTTTATATTTGTGAATGAATTTCTAAAATAATATTTAGATATAGCGATAGAAGAACATATTTGGAAGTTGATATTTCAAAGTGAGCAAGTAGTTTCCCAGAAGTTTAGAGATCATATTATATTTCTAATTATCTGCAAACCAGTGACACAGTTTAGATATTTTTAATTATTATTTCTTAGAAATCTGTACCTAAAACTTTGTTCAGAGAAACTATTGCCTGACAGAAAATTAGAAAACTTCAAGTCTGAAACTGCTGAAATGACCAAGAATCAAAGGAATATTCTAAATGGAGTTGTGCGCTGGTCCAGCCACAAGAGAACTGCAGAGGACATTCAGCTCTCAGCAGAGATGGAAGCAGGTGTAGAGTACGTGCAGAAGAGAACCCACAAGGAGGAACTGAGTGCAGGATAAAAGTGATGTTCAGGACCAAAACATTTATGAAGTAAGTGAGAAATCTTTACTAAATCTAGTGGGAGGGAAATCTAACAAAGGACTAGAGATGAGAGTGAAGAATTTGGTTTGAAGAGATAATGACTTCGGCAGACAAAGAAGTTGAGTTAGAGGAAAAGAATGGAGATAATCGATATAGAAGTGAGTCTTTCTTTTACCTCTTCCAGCTTTATTGAGGTATAATTGACAAATAACATTGGGTAAGATGTACAACGTATTGATTTGCTAACACTAACATACTGCAATATGATTATCATCATCACATCATATAAATACCATTTCTTTTTTGTGGCAAGAACAGTTGAAACCTATTCTCTTGGCAATTTTCAAGTATACACCATAGTACTGTTAACTATAATCACAATGTCATGCATTAGATCCCGGAACTTAGTCATCTTCTAACTGGAAGTTTGTACCCTTTGGCCAACATCCCCCTAATTCCTCCATCCCCCAGCCCCTAGTAACCACTATTCTATTTCTACGAGTTCAGGTTTTTCAGATTCCACATATAATTGATTCTTATATAAGAGGCACAGTCTTTTAATAGACTGTATCATTATTTCTCAGGGAGGGAGGAAGACGAATAAAATAACCTACATGTATTGATAAATAATATTCAATACAATTTCATGTGTGAAAAGGTTGAATAAAGTTGATATTGAGACTATATCTGACATACTTAAAGCACTAAATAAGATGAGTAACAGCTAGAGAGGACGTATATATGAAATAATTATATTGAGCAACACAATGCTCAATATTACTTCTTAGCTACTTCTGAGAAAACTTTTTGCCAATATATTTTTCAAGGAATGTGAAATGCATTGCGCTTCTCCACAAGAAGGATCTGTATAAAGTCCCTGATATTGCAGTGGATTTATTGTTATTAATGGCACAAACAGAAATAGAGTTCATTTGAACTCCTATTTGCTCCTAAGTGAGACATCCAATCTATTTAAAACCATATAATGATTGAGTGGTCATAGCTGAGAGAACTGATTAGGAACCACTTCAACAGGGAAAATGAAGAACTCATTACCTTAATTTTCTGCTAACAGGCCTTTTGAGCCCTTTTAATCAGCACTAAGTTGTCATGGTGATAGCAAAAATTAATGGTGGATTGGGTGAGAATTCTGACCCAACTCTCTCAAGCAGCTAACAAGGTTATTGGGCCATAGAATTGGAGTCGCAGCTTTTTCGGAGCTTACAAGGACAGAGATCATTTTTAATATTAGAGACTGAAAATGGAAGCATTTCCTTGGCCTTTCTGAAAACTCTGAAGTCTTTTTCCAGTGATCTTAGTGCTTGAGTCTTTTTATTATTTAAGCAATTTACTGTGGTTTTTATGGAAGGGATCGTGCTATGGCTCATTCAGTCTTTAGGCAAAGTCATTTATTTTGATGCCTCATGTCATAACAAAAACTACGGCAAATACTATTTCTTTTACTTTTTTTTTTTTTTTTTTTTTTTGCGGTATGCGGGTCTCGCACTGCTGTGGCCTCTTCCGCTGCGGAGCACAGGCTCCGGACGCGCAGGCTCAGCACCAGTGGCTCACAGGCCCAGCCGCTCCGCAGCATGTGGGATCCTCCTGGACCGGGGCACGAACCCGTGTCCGCTGCATCGGCAGGCGGACTCTCAACCACTGCGCCACCAGGAAAGCCCTATTTCTTTTACTTTTTAAACCCCAAGTTTATTCTGCATTTTACACGCAAATGACACAAACATATTCAGAATTGAAAGACCCATTTCCTGTTTTTCTTTCTTCTTTTTCTCTCTTCTCTATCTCACAGAAAAAGGTAAAAATATTTCATGGAATAAGACTAAAATTTAAACTATGTGCTCTTTTTAATTAAATATTTTTGCTGGTTTGAGTGCAATCTATGCTATCACATTTATTAACCTTCAAAATAATTTAGTAAATTGAGAGATTAAGTAAGATGTGTTCTTGGTGCCATTTATACATTCTGTATCTGATCCTACACTGTAAGTGTGGTTTATATAACTCACTGAGAATGGTTCAAAGAGAGTGATTTCTCTTAAAAGACCATTACGGTAAAGGAGATCAAAAGGGCTTAAGCAAAATCTGAAAGGATTTTCCCTAGAAGATGGACATTAGTGTTTTACCTAAAGAAAATCAGAAAGATACATCCTAGTATAAGCAATCCCACCGTCCTATTGTTTGGGTCAAGCTGAAGGCCAACTGCACAAGCTCTGAATATACAAAGTATGTATTTCTTTTATGGGAGGCCTATGATTGACTATGATCCCTGACCTGTATCACCAGCACACTAGAAGGGCATTACTGCAAATGAAAAGTAGCATTTTATTTAAGCTCTGCCTTATCCTATGGTAAAATTGTTGGGCTTGTGAAGTTGAGCAGGGCATGAGCACATGCACGTATGTTGACACATAAAGAGATGCAGACTCCAAGGTCTAAAAGAGGTCTTTCGGTCGTACTAATTTCAATGACTCTAGGCCTCAGTGCTGATCTTCAAGGATCTCCATCAACCATTTCCACTTTTTACCTGCACACGCTTTTTATTTCTAAATTGTCGGCAAGGCCACATCAACATCCTTTCCTTGTACTCTGCTCATTTATGCCTCTTTTAATCTTTAATAATCTGTTCCACACCTTGAATGAACTTTTCTTTTCCACTGAAAAAGTCATAATGATATTTTACTCATCTAAAAATTGGACTTTGCACAGCCAGCAACAGGAAACAAAATAAAATAAAGCAGTCTATTTAAGCCTAGCAGAATTTAGATTCACTTAAGGTAGAGCTCATGGCACCAGGGAATTCTTCTGAACTAGAAACTGATTTTTTTCTGTTTTTTAAATTTCTTTTTTAATATAACCTATATTAATTATAGAATAATAGCTTACATAGTAATGTGTTAGAAATGTTTCCTTAGTACTTCATTGACATATAGGTGAAAGCTATTTAACAAGATGTGTTTTAAAACTCATTCAACTATTAAAAACTGGGATCATTACCAGTGATGTCACCTATTAAAGTTTCATCTCTGTGACTGAAAGGAGACCATTAAACTTCAGCAACGATCTGTGATTTTGAAACATATATGCATTTTTTCCAAATTGTACTGTTAAAGTCTCTCAGCAAAAAAATAAGAATAAACAGTTTTTCACATTATTGATTTTCACTGCAGTCTCAACATCTTTATGTTACAAAAATGTATGCAAGTTTAGAGTACAGAAAATAAAAATTACCCATAGGGAATTCCCCGGTGGTCCAGTGATTAGGACTAGGTGCTTTCACTGACGTGGGCCCGGATTCGATCCCTGGTTGGGGAACTAAGATCCCACAAGCAAGCCCCACAGCACAACCAAAAAAATTAAAAATTACCTATATTATTATAATTCACAAAAAACACAGTGTTAAAATTTTCGCATGTAGCCCTCAGAAAGATAGATAGAAATTCAGCTAAAATATATAGTTAAATGAAAATATGATAAACTAAATATGAAATTATTTACATTTATATTTTATGAAATTTTATAATATGTTATAAAGTGTATATGTACAGACTGGTAATCAGCTTCTCCAACTTTATAATTTATGACCACCCTTACATATTGATACACATACATTTATAATTTAAACAACTTTCTAGTATTTCACTGTATGAATAGATCATGATTAATTTAATTTGTCCCCTATTTCAGCCTATTTAGTTTGGTTCCTTTTAAAATAAATTGCAAGTAGCATGTTTATAGTTTATTTCTGTGATATTTGCTCCTGTATGACATATTTCTACATGTGAAATTGCTTAATAAAGTTTTTGCTGTATTTTCTCAAAGTATTTCCCAGAAAGTGCTCTAATATATAATCCCAATAGAAATGTATCAGTATTAACTTTTCACACAGTTAATAATACTCCTCTGCCTATTAGGATGGTTTATAATCAGATTATGTATATTGTCATTTCAACCTATAATCAACATGACTATTTACTATGGTTATCAAAATTCAGATATTTTCAAGCCTTTTTTGTGTATTAAATATTTGCATCAGTGTGTATTTTATATATCTACCACGTCTCAAGTAAGACACTGAATTTTAATTGAAAATACTTGATTCATGTTTAGAAGTGATTAAATTTACAATTAAAAAAGTATATTCACACATTCAAGCTATTTGAAACATATTTAAAAGCTTCCCAATAAATGAATCAAGTATCAATTAAAAAGTTTTAATTTAAATTAATTTAATTTAAATTAATTTCAATTAATATTTGGTCACACCAGCCAGATTTCAAGTGCTCAAGAGCTACATTTGGTCAGTGACAACAGTACTGCATGGCACAGGTCCTAGGTCCTTAGTACAATCGACAAGACCTACATGATCCAGCATCCTATAAACCCTGTGCCCTCGTTTCTTAGAGTCCTCCTCCTCACTTAATCCACTCCAGCCCTCTAGCTTTCCCACTCTTTATGGAACACTGCAGGCATCTCAGGACCTTTGTAGTAGCTATTCTTTCTGTCATCAAATACCCTTATGGGTTGCTATTACTACTTCACATCTTTGCTGATATGACCCCTTATAAGTGAGAGCTTCCAAAAGCGCTACTCCCTTCTCACTTCTTTATGATCTTTATCGGCTTTATTTTTCTCTTAATACTAATTTCCTCTTATTATTGTCTGTCTCTCCACTCTAGAATATAAGACTATGAATGCAGAGACACATGCTCCCTGTTGTATCTATCCTCAGTGCCTGGCACATAGTAAATGCTCAAATATTTGCTTAATATGAAAGCTCATGTATAATTCCTAACTATTAACAGGTCCTGTGTGTATGTCTCTGTGTGTGTGCTACCACTCTTTTTTTTTCCTTCTTTTCCTTCTTCTTCCTTTATTTCTCATTATGATCATCCATCTTAAGAACCACTTCCCCCTAACTTATTCCTTACCATGCACCCTACTAGCTCTTCTACCAAACCCTCATTTTCATTGATGAGTCAGTAGTTGAAAACCTTTTTCATTTCAAATATGGGCTTCATGAGACTCAGACATTTACATGCCTAGGAATTAAAAACTCTAGGCAAGAGCTGTTTAGACCAAAGATTACAAAATGCAATGAATGGCCCACAGCTAGTTCCACCTTATATATGAGGAAAAGTGATTTAAGACATTTAAGTATCCCTCATTTCTTCTGTTAGGCAAAAATCAGTTACTCCTAAAATAGATGCCTAAAAGGATTCTGGAATAGATAGCAAATGCAACCTCATGCATATATGTATTTTAGCACTGTTTACATAATGAATACTTGGCTCTGAAGAGATCATATAAACTTAGAAAATTATATCAACAGTATTAAATAAAGCTCAAATCATCAATAGGTGTATCAGTCATTTATCAATCAAAAATTTAGATATCTATAAATATTTATTATAAACACTGGCAACTTAATATAATGCAGATTTTTAATTATAATAAATTACTCATAATTACAGAAAGAGCAATCATCATTTTCAGAGAGCTCTCTTCTGTTTTGTTGTATCTCCTACAACTGTCTTTCTGATAAGTTTCCACAGATAATGCAGAAATTAAGAAAATAAGTTTTAATAAAAGAAATACATTTAGAAACATTCATCATCCTAAAATAAATTTATATATACCAATACATCTTGTGATACTGCAAAGTTCTGTCCTCAGAGATAATCTTCTCATTTACTTCTTTTGTAAATAGTATCTGTAGTGAGTACACCAAGTTCTCACCAGGGTAATGTCTTTCTAGGGCTACCACTGCCTTTGTTATTTCAGGATGAGTTTCTCTAATGCCTTCTAATTAAATCTCTATTTGAAGACTCTCAAGAGAGTCGGGTCATAAAGCTGTTCATCTGTAGCGAAATGGAGCATATGGAACATGTAATGTTGGTCTTGCGGTCCCTGGAATAGCTCACAATTTGCTTCGGGTTTGAATTCAAGATCCAGCTAAACTCCATTTTAACATTGCTCTTGAATAACTAGATTAAACAGAAAATTAGAATTGCACAGGGAATTGGTAGCTTGTATTATGTTCCTTGGCACTGCCCAGTTGGTTTCTAACGCACCCTTCCCATACTTCTCTGCCTGGTAAGCTTTCAGTAACCCTTGAAGATCCAGGACATTTCCATCTCCTCTGGGGAAATGGATCCAATTTTTACAGGCAGTTAGTTGTTTTTCACTCTGAGATAACACAGCCCTTTGCCCCTAGCTCTACATATAGCATTTTAGACACTTGTAATAATCTACTTATCTATTCCCGCCAGGTACAAACTTGCAAATCATCCTCCACACCTTTTACTTCCTCCTTTCTCACCTAATCAGTCACCTATCACTTTGCATTTTATCTTCAGTGCCTATGGTGGGCAGCATAATGTTCCACTGAAGAGGCCTACATCCTAACCTGACTATCTGGCTATGGACACACACTTTAACCCTTTGTACTTCAAGTTCTTCACGTGTAAACTGGGGATTATAGCAGTGGCACCTACTTCAAAGGATCTTTCTGAGGATTAAATCAATGACATATTATATACACACAGAAGAGTGCCTGGCAGGAAGTAAGCACTCAAAAATGCAATTACTATGAGCTATAGTTCTTTACTTGCATTTTCTCATTTGAGTTTTGAAAACACTAGGAGGTAAGTATCAACATTTTTCTCAATTGCAGATAAGGAAGTTGAGGTTTAGAGAGGATAATTAATTGTGTGAAGTAAGCGTCAGGGTCTGGAAACACAGCAATCTGTCTGCAGGACATGTTGGTTTCCATTACTTATTTGGATGACATATTATTCTTATTTAATTAATTTGGATTTTTTTTTTAATTTGAGATTACTTTCCCATATCAAACTGCTAAACATTTACATATGTAACAAACAGATCTCTTAAACAACTGACACGATTTGAAGAGGGAAGGACAGTTGTTAACTTCCAGCATAATAAAGATTCTGAGCTGTTTACACTTAAGGAGAGTTAGATTCAGATAAAAAATACTTTCTTAAAAAATGGACTCAAAGTGAAATATTATGAGTAAGTCTCACATTCAACTTCAAGTCTTTCTTGGGTTTATAGCATAGAAGAATCACACATATTAAGAAGTCAGTAGCTTTTATATGGTGAATAAATTTTGCAAGAACCAGATAGTGTATTTCTTTTAAATAAAGAGTAGTTGAGTGGACATTTAAGTGAGAAACTGAAATCGAAGTAAAATTATTCCAAGAAAAAAAGAGGAGTTGGCCTAAGTACCTCGGGCCTATTATTTCTCAGAATTTGAATTAGTTCTTAATGAGCACATTTTACTTTATGTTTATGAGCTTTCATTTGGACACATTTATGCAGAATGTTCTAAATTTATAATTATGGCTAATGTGAGACTCAGCAGGTCAAGGACTGTAAACTGTTTATGTTTATTTCACCAATACCCTGCTGGCTCCTTCATTTGTTTATTCAACAATTACTCAGTGCCCATTATGGGACAGTGAGTAGTATCAGGTCTTGAGACACAGAAGAGACCATGACAGTAAAAGGCTATCTTTATAGAGTTTAGATTCTAATCAGGAGCGATAAGCATTAAACAAGTAAATAAACACATTATGGGAATATAATGTCACTTAGAGGTATCTGAAATAAATGACGATTGCATCAATTATTGTAGTTTGCAGTTGTCAACTGCTTTACTTTCCCTATGATTTGTGTGATCGCAATTCTGGAAAATAATTTCGGGAGATATTTTTACTTTTCAGAGGGGAGACATTGATAAGTCTGTAGATTAAACAATCTTCTCAAGCTTACAGAGTTAGTTGCCAACAAAAGCAGAGTGAAAACATACATCTTTAGATCACTCACAAGTCTCATGCAATTTTTATAATACTTAAGTTACTTTTACATATAAAACCTACTGCGGCAACTTCAGTGGGCTATGTCTAGATGTACACCATGCTACTCTAAAAACCAGGAGCTCTTCCAGCATGATAACATGTCGTAGGAAATATTCAAAATCTACTTATAAAAATAATGAAGTTTTTATGAGCCAAACACAATTTAAATAAAAGTAGTTGGTAGCAAGAAAAACATCTATATGTATACCTATACCTACATCATCTATCTATCTAACTTGTCCAGCACAAATACACTGTTTTTTGTAAGAATATCAGCTGCATTCCTTTAAAAGTTGTGTATAGTTAGTAGATTTCAACTTTTATTTGAAAACCTTCAAATTTTCATTTGAAACTCAAGATGAGTAAAAGAAAATTCAAGTATCAACTAACTCTGAAAACCAATGAAATGCCCAAATCTCAGAGGAATTTCACTTACTGTAAATAATGGAAGTTGTTGGAGAAAAACTATTTGTGGCCTGCCTATGCTTCATCTCATGAAAAGAGCAAACCATCATCTATAAGTAATATAGAAGAGACAATTTAGCTTTCTCCTACTTTCTGCCCACTAATTCATAGGAACCGATTTGTATCAGTCAGAAAGCTGGGTAGCCCTCCCTCTATTACATGGAAAATATTTCTATCTTGCCTTTACTGTTTCCAGTTTTATGTCACTCCCTCTCAACATTCTGCTGTGTAAGACTGTCAAACCTGTTTCCCCGGTTGCCCGCATCATGGTAGAGACTGTAAGCTCCCAGAAAGAGTCCACTATGGTCCAGCAGATATGCAGGAGATGAGGAGTTCTGCCTACTAGGAACCACTAAGGAAGTGATACCACTGCTCCAGCTGTAAGTCTAAGAACAAGATTTGAACAGCACCCAAGTGAAAAAGGAGGAGGGACACAGGCAATCCAAATTTCTCCCAGTTGGCAGATTCTGAGCATGGTCAGAGCCCTTGTCTTTTGAAGAAAACTAAACAAAAAACTAAACAAAATGTGTGAAGTATCAGAAGAGAATTACACAGTGAGAGGGAATAACATAATTCTAAAAAAATATTAGTAAGTTGATGAGTAGAAGAAACTTCAAAAACTGGTACCTGGAAGTTAATGAAAATGAATTATCTATAAAGCTGCAACAGAGAGTCACAGGAAAATAATTACTGAGATAAAATACAATGGGAGGAACTTTATAAAAAACCACAAAGTAAGAGGCAAGGGCAACAAAACTGAGATTAAAAAGGGAATAAAATGAGAAAAGGAGTGAGAAAGTCTGAAAGGAACTGAAATCATGATGATGGAATTAAAATCTTCATTGGCAGCTGTAAGCAGCAGAATTGATTCTCAAAGAAATTCATCAAGGATTAAACAATAATAAGAAACACCATTTTTACTTTGGAAGACAGAGAATAGGGATAAAAACAGGAATAATCCATTTTTTGGAGAAAGAAGTCCAAAGATTTGGAAGGGAAGCAATAATCAAATTATGGTTGGAAAAATCCTAATGCGAATCACAAAAGGAAAAGAACAAAATTCACTCAAATGCTTCAGAAACTCTGCTCTGGTTTCCATGTAAAATCAATGGAAAAAAGTGATACATTCCCTTGCCCCTGCTCCAAATGTTATGTTCCCTGACACAGGAAGAAGCAGTAAATTTACACAGGCACAGAAAGTTTTAAGTTTAGGGCACAGAAATAAATGAAGACTGGAGGCCTTTCTGTTTGGGGGTAATGTGTGTGCTCTAGTGTATGTGCTTGCGCATATCTGCAGGAGGGAGCGTGACTGGAGGAGCAGTCAGAATCTTGGAAGGATGCGAGAAGTTACGTCGGTGTGCAACATCAGAACTCCAGTGCAGGAGTTTCTAGATCAATACCGAACAAGAAAAGAGTAACTTACGCTGATGTATTAGAAAAGTAAGAACGCTGTGTGATAGTTACGAGCTCTAGTCTCCTCATCTGTAGTGTTTCTACCTTGCTTTTAGGCTACCTCTGAGAGGTTCCTTATTAAATGTTTCACTCTATCATGTGACTCCACCTACCTGTCTTCAGGAGACTGGGGCAGTGATTGCTGCCTGTCTCCCGTATCAGCTACTGAAGGCTGGTGGGGGATAGGAGGTTGCTCTGTGGTAGATAATGACTGGCAGTTCTTGTCCTTCTTTATGAAATGTACAGAGACGGAAGCCGACAGAAGAAAGGGCAGAAGCCAAAAGACAAATAGAGAAAATGCAGTAAATAGAAAGCATGCATCAACAGAGGTCGTAAAGCAACAGAAATCATGAGAGATAGATAGAGAAGTGGTTGGTAACACTGGTGCAGTCACCTTAGTCTTGAAAGGAAGTGAGAGAGTGGCTATCTGAACCCAAAGAAAGCATCTGTCTGGAGAGAGGCCCCTGTCCAGAGCTGTGGGCTGTAGTAGACAGAGGCACCCAACCTACAGCAAACAACCCAGAATGGAGGGAGTGAGCCTGGGGATTACATTCCTCCTACTGGTGCTCCCTTATTGTAGAGTAGAATTCAGCTTAAAGCCAGAGGGCAAGAGAGCCATTGATGCAGTGTTATAAAGTAGGTCCTACTCCTAGGGCCCAGGGCAGGGGTAATTAAAAACAATCCAAATTACAACTCCAACCCAACATAAACAATGAAAAAGTAATGGATTTTTATGATGAAGATAAAATCTTGCAAATAAATATTTAGGTAAGTAAAACATGTTGCCTACAAAGGACTGGAAGATTAGTTTCCTTTGTCCCTTAGAAACATCTTTTCAGAAATTCCTAACTTGAAGATTAAGGTATGCCTTTCAGGCAGCTCTTAAATTATAAAAGCCTTTGTTAAATGTTGCTACTATTTTGAATAGATAAACACTTGTTTTCTACGTAGGGGCCTGCACCTTTCATCAAATTCTTAAAGATGTTTGAAACCAAAAAAATGTTCAGAACCACAGATCAGTACAAATTTAAGACGAAAAGATCACCAGCAAAGAATTTTATATTCTTGAGGATTGTTTTCATATAAGACAAAAATAGAAGACAATTCTAGACATAAACTATTTCAGAAATATATGCCTTTGGTGACCTTGGAAAAACTTACTTCAGCCAACCAAAATATGAACCAAGATTAAAAGCACAAGAATACAGGGACTTCCCTAGTGGAGCAGTGGTTAAGAATCGCCTGCCAATGCAGGGGACATGGATTCAAGCCCTGGTCTGGGAAGATCCCACATGCCATGGAGCAACTAAGCCCATGTGCCACAACTACTGAGCCTGCGCTCTGGAGCCCACGAGCCACAGCTACTGAGCCCGTATGCCACAACTACTGAAGCCTGCGCGCCTAGAGGCCGTGCTTCACAACAAGAGAAGCCACCGCAATGAGAGACCAGTGTACCCTAATGAAGAGTAGCCCCAGCTCACTGCAACTAGAGAGAAAGCCCACGTGCAGCAACAAAGACCCAACGCAGCCAAAAATAAATAAATAAATAATAATTTTGAAAAGCACGTGAATATAAATACAGTGAGAACTGCCGGCACCTTGATCCTGGACTTCCCAGACTCCAGAACTATGAGAAATAAATGTCTGCTGTTTAAGTCACTCAGTCTATGGTGTTTTGATGTAACAGCCCAGGCAGAGTAAGACAGGACCCACGCTGTATATAGTCTTCTGCAGGTTGCTTTTCTCTAATTATCATTGTTTGAAAGATAAATCCATGATTATATTCTTTCCTTTTGTGCATTCATTTTCACTCTGATACAGTATTCCATTAGGTACTATATTATATTCCCTTTACTGGTTATTTACATTGTTTCTATTATTTTCATATACAAATTGAAGCTGTTATGAACAACCTTGTACATCGTTTTGTTGACAAATGCCAGTTTCATCAGTACATAGCTGGTGGTGGAGTTTCCATGTTACACTGTACGCGTGTGTTAACCTTTACTAGTTTTTGCCAAATTGCACTGAAAAGTTAAAGATTCGCCACATCATTGTCAACACTTAGCATTGCCAAATTTTAAAAACTGTCAATCTATTAAGTGTGAAATGGAATTTCTTTTTACTTTGATTTGCGTTTAATTTTCTCCAACATTGTGGCTAAACTTTTCATGTGTTTTTTTTTTTAACCTTAAAAGGTTTTCACGTGTTTGAATTTCCCATCGGCATCTTTGCCTAAATTTCTAGTCAATTATTTGTCACTTTCTTAATGACTGGTTGGAAGGGACTTCATTCTTTATTAAAAAATATCTCTAGTCAATTTTAACTAACTAAATTTCCATAAGGAGATCTTCTGCTACTATATCAGTGGTATTTAACCTCCTATATAAAAAGCTGTGTTTCCCGGCCACCGTTTCAAGTATTAAAAACTTGAGAGAGGGGCCAACTTTTCTCATTCTGCCCCCTGTAGTCTGTCTTTTATAATCAGCACATCCACCACCACTGAGTCTGAAAGGGATAATGCTAATAATAAAAGGAGCAGAATCTCCCTCCCCCTTTTTTATTTCTCCCTCCCCCTTTTTTATTTCTCCCCTATGGCTGGTTGTAATGCAAGTTTCTCTTCAGGCTCTTGTGGAATTGCTGACATAAAAATACGGGGGGGACTTTAACAGCAGGAATAGGTCAATGAAGCAGCCCCTGCTATTCCTGCCATGTTTTCGTGGCCACACTCTAGCTCTTCCCCTCACCCCTTCACCCCTGAATCTCCTTCACAAGTGCCCTGGGGTGTTTCTAAGGCACATTTATTTTCATCAAACACGAGGGCTCACAGTCCCAGACTGGGATGAAATCAATCGGCATGTATCTTCATTTTATATATTTTGCAAAGAGGCTTGATTTTATCCTTTAAAAAGCACGTAGGCTGGGCTTCCCTGGTGGCGCAGTGGTTAAGAGTCCGCCTGCCGATGCAGGGGACGCGGGTTCGTGCCCCGGTCCGGGAGGATCCCACATGCCGCGGAGCGGCTGGGCCCGTGAGCCATGGCCGCTGAGCCTGAGCGTCCGGAGCCTGTGCTCCGCAACAGGAGAGGCCACAACAGTGAGAAGAGGCCCGCGTACCCAAAAAAAAAATAAGCATGTAGGCTTTGTAGGATAATAATTTACATAATTCAAAATTCAAACAGTACAGAAGAGAACACAAGAAGAAGTCTCCCTCTCAGGTCCATGTCATTCTTCTTCCCCTCAGGCAACCATTATTAATGATCTTTCATAAAATTCTAGGACCATTTCTTTTTATCATTTAAAAAGAAGCATTAGCATTTTATTCACATGAATGTGTATAATGGAAGGTGTATAATGGCCCCCAGAGATGTCCATCCCTAATCCCTGAACCTGTGACTATGTTACCTTATATAGAAAAAGGGACTTTATAGATGTGATTAAAGGTATGTACTTGAGATGGGGAGATTATTTTGGATTACTCAGATGAGCGCACTCTGATTGCATGAATACTTAAAATCAGAGAACCTTTCCCAGCTGTGATCAGAGAGAGGTGTGACTACAGAGAAGGATTCAGAGTGGTGTGATGTTGCTGGCGTTGAAGATGAAAGAAGGGAACCATGAGCTAAGGAATGTGGGGAACCTGAAGAAGCTGGCAAAAAACCAGATTCTCTCTTTGGCCTCCAGAAAGGAATGTAACCCTGACAACACCTTGAGTTATCCTGGTGAGACCCATGCCAATCTTCTGACCTGAAGAACTGTAAGATAATAAATTCGTGTTGTTTTAAGCCTCTAAATATGAGTTTAATTGTTACAACAGCAGCTATAGAAAGCTAGCATAATACATGAACCTTGATTTTTACTTTTTCTCATTAAAAAATAAAATCATTTCATATCAGTACATAGAGCTCACTCAGTTTCAAAATTGTTTTCATAGCTGCGTAATATCCCATTATATCACTAAACCAGCATCACACATTTTGAAGTCTTCTGCTATTTCAAATAAGACTACAGTGAATATCCTTGAATAAGTGCCAATTTTCACACACGTCAGTTAATATATGGGGCAAATCTTAAGAAATGGAATTAACCATTCAATGGGAATGTGTATTTTACATTTTGACCGCTATTTCTAAGTTAGACTCCACAGAAGTTGTTTCAATTTATATTCTATGTCTGAAAGTCCTATTTCTACATACCTTTGTAAATACAGTATGTTACTGAACATTATCTACCTGATAGCAGATAAGTGGAATCCTAGTTTGAATTCATATATCTTTTGGGATAAGTGAAATTGAGAATCTTTTCATATGTTTAAAAGTTACTTATATTTCTCATTCGGTGAATTTTCTTCCCTGTCTTTCCTTCCTTCTTTATTTCCTTCCTTCATCCCTCCCTTCCTTCTTCCTCCCAACTGCTTGCTCATGTTACTTCATGCTGGGTTGATGAAGAATTTCTCATTGATATATCAGTGTTTTATATCTTCTAAAGAAACAAATTATTTTTCTTTTGGCTTTTCTTTGTCAATGTATGCTTTTTTTAATGTAAACTTTACCAAATTTTTTCTTTTGAATTTAGGGTTTTATTTCATATTTAGAAAATATTCACTAATATATTTTTACTCTTCCATGGATTATTTACTATTTTTATGATTTCAGGATTCATATCTTTGACCTATTTTCTTATGCTGCAAGTTAGGAAAGAACTTTACTTTTTCCAGAAGGTTACCTAGTTGTTCTAACACCATTTATTGAATATTCCACATCTGATTTTTTTTTTTTTTTTTTTGCAGTATGCGGGCCTCTCACTGTTGTGGCCTCTCCCGTTGCGGAGCACAGGCTCTGGACGCGAGGCTCAGCGGCCATGGCTCACGGGTCCAGCCGCTTCGCAGCATATGGGATCTTCCCGGACCGGGGCACGAACCCGCGTCCCCTGCATCGGCAGGCAGACTCTCAACCACTGCGCCACCAGGGAAGCCCTCCATGTCTGATTTTAACATGCTTTTTAAAAATAATTTCCTTTAAAACCAACGTTTTCAAGTTTAAGAATGGACATATTGCATATACCTAAAAGTTTTTAACCTCAATTTACATTAATTGTATTCCTATTTATTAAGCTCTTATAAAGGACTAATATATTTTCTGTGTTTTTATGAATGGACAGATAATGTAATATGTCTTGGCAAGAGATGCAGTAGACCCCAATTGGGTTGACTGTCCAGCTAACGTCAGTTTATCCAGTGCCCATATCTGTCCTACGGATTTTTCTTTGGGAAACCATTCCTTTTCCCCCATTCTGGTCATGGTCTGATTGTACTAACAGTCATGGTATCTTATCACTCCAGACACAGAGTTCAAAATATGATTTACCTTGGCTCAGTAATTGAGAGTAATTCATCCTCCTGGAAAGCTCTTCCTGGACCCACTCTCAGACTGAGCTATCACAGGAATGGAACCCAAGGATTTAAACTCTAGGACCCAAATTTCTTTTCCCTGTCACTTCCTCCCAGTATATTATTAGGGCACAGGAGAAAAAAAAAAGCACCTCTCTTCTGTAATTTTGTGTCTTCACTTCCCTTCCCTTAATTGGGCTTGATGATCATCCAAAAATGCTTGATCAACCATCATACAGAGACCTCAGCTCTTAGAGCACAAAACCTTAAGTCATCCAGGTTTGAGATGCAGAAAGGTTTTACTCCCATCCTGGTTGGTGGTAGGCGTTTTTTTTGTTTGTTTTTTTTTTTTTTACTTCCTGATATATTTCCCACTTCCAGGAATGGGAGGAAGAGCTTCTTTCTAAAATAACAGAAAACAAAATACAAGATGAATTGTCAGCAATTCAAAGCTGGGCACATCCACTGGTTTGAAAGCTTTCTTTCCCTCCCTGAAATCTAGGCAGATTAATCAACTCTGCATCTCAGGGACTTAGCATAAGTACAGAAAAGATACTCAGTAAATGTCTGTTTAATAAATGAGTAAATGCATAAACAGCCCCTAGCTGGAATTATTTCCTCTGGGAGAAACTACCAGAGACGACTCACTGCCTTTTGCTTCAGTAGTTTTTTATACCATTCTCTGTTCCTAGCAGTGCCCCCTGGCCCCCCACCCCGGGAGATTTCCACTACGTGGCTCTACCCTGTGATGATTCAGTACCTTCTTTTAGCTGTGTCTATTCTCCACTGATTAGGGCACCAGTGACCATCCTGGACCATGTTGTTCAAGCCATCCTGGATCTCTTTAATTAGGAGCCATGATTTCAGGAAGAAAGGCTAGAATAACATTTTCTTATTTTCCAGAACTTTATTCAAGAAAATGATTTTTCAAACTTCTTTTGGGCCTTTTTCTGGATCTGTTGTTTCCCTTCCTTGACAGAGTAAATAAAACTTGGCCCCAACCCTTTGGCGCTGCTCACTCCTTAGTGGTGAGGGAAACAGTCCCTCAGTTTACACTTACTAGGCACCGAACAGTGATAAGGCAAGTAGAACTCTGGCCAGAAGTTCCTGTCATTATCCTATGTGAGTATGCATGGCTTGGAGTTCTGCCTTCAGCACTATTTGCAAACAGGGACATTGGTGGGATGAGACTTGGGTTTCTTCTCTAGAGCCATGGATTTTAGCTACCCAGGCAGCTTTTTCGAAGTCCTGGTCCTAAGTCTGTGATGGAGCCTGAGCTATGGGTTTGGTAAGCCGCCCATTTGATTCTGATGTATATGCCTGGTGAAGTCTGGCTCCTGAGTGCTAATTACCACTAATCAACTAGTTCTGAGTTCAAGTATTAGTTTTGCCATCAATGAAGAGTCTTCTATCCTCAAGTCCCTTAACGTTTCTGTCGCTCATTAATAAACTGCAGAAAATATTGACCCTTTCCCAAATGTTTATGAAGATCGAACGATATAATGCATAGCACAAGGACAGGCAATAAATAAAATTATTATTATTATGTAACTAAGCATGTGACTGTTTCAAAGGAGCAGATGAAAAGGGTACCTACTCATTACGGTAGTGAACAGGAAGAAACATCTTTTAGAGAAAGGCAGGGCTGATGCTACTTTGAAAGAGTTTATTCTGGAAAAGCTTATTTGGTCAAAAGATAGTCTTAGAATGAAATCCAATAAAATATAGGCTAAGTCCATGGAAAGAGCTATCAAAGAACCCAATGAAATTCAAGTTAATTCTTTACCTAAGCTTTTAAATAAGTGCTGAAGCTGCCTTTCTCCATTTAAAGTGCTTTCAGCTAAGACAAACGACTCAAATCCTTTTATTTTCCTTTAGTTGCCCTTAAATGAACACCTTAGTTATTTCTGACATCTCTAATCCAATCTGGAGTCCTCCATACCTTCGGTAGCTGCTATTTGTTTTCTCCAGAGTTTAATAGTTCCTGTCCTTCTAAAAGATGAATTCAGAAGCCCCTTCCAGATTTCTTACTCTTGCTTCAGTTCGGGAAATTTACTTCAAAACCCATGATGTTACCAAGCAGTGGACTCAAGCCCCTTCATTCATAAAAGGGATATAAGGCTGGAAGGAAAACCTGTCTCACTATTTTCCAACTAAGAGATGAAGCAACAATTATGGAATCCAGAGCTGGTGATTAATCACAAAATCTTGGGCTGTAACGCAGAGGGCTGCCTTTCATGGTGTGACACAGGAAACATTATGGGGC
Source organism: Platanista minor (assembly GCA_004363435.1). Classification (NCBI taxonomy): domain Eukaryota; kingdom Metazoa; phylum Chordata; class Mammalia; order Artiodactyla; family Platanistidae; genus Platanista; species Platanista minor. The sequence continues at coordinate 25,670 of RJWK010005842.1, forward strand.
AATAACTTCAGCGGGGTTCAGACGTAGAAATCACTTAGTAGGGTCACAAGCCAGGGAAGCCTATATTCCCCATCCCACTGCTGCAGCTCGGAGGAGGAGCAAGCAGGTCAGGGATAGCAAATCACAGACAAGAGTTGCCGCCCAGAAAGAGAGATTCTTCTCCCTCTACTAGCATGTGCCTATGCGAAATCTCTTTTCTTTTTGAAGAGTCATGATATTTTAAGAAGTATAATATTGTATCAATTAATCGGTAGTAAAGTAGCAAGCAGAGACGGAGTGACAAATATATAGTTGATCAAGATTATACTTCAAATATACTCTTAGCAAAGGTAGACAAAAGGATGATACTTCTATGAATAAATGGGAAGCTCTAACTCAGTGAAGCCACCTCGCTATAGATTAAATGGTATAAATAACAATACAGTGCATAGCTGAAAGAGAAATCAAATAAGAACATACAGTTTCCTAGTCACTTTTGGTTACCAATTTCAACAATTCTGTAATAATGAGGAATTAAAGAGATGCTATATAATAGCTCAATTTTATTATGTGCATGTGTGTGTATGGTAATTCTTGATCACATTCCATAGTACACATATTCCCAATTAAATTTTCCTATTGCTTTAAAAAGACCCCCCAAAAATACTTCCTCCAGTATTTGTATTTTAAAAATTGAATTAATATATATTTTAATTTTAAAATAACTCAAATTGTTACCTTGAACACACAAATTAGATGTTGTCTATAGCAACACCATTTTTAAACCTTCTAATTTTTGTTTCTTCTTTTTTAAAAAAGTTTTTAATCAAAGTAATACATCACATGGATATTGCTTAAAATGTTAAATTTATTCAATTTTTTAATAAGAAGTACTTGAGCTTCTACTGTGAGTCGGGTGATTTTTCTAGACACTGAGAAATTCAATAATGAAAACAAAGAAAACCTCCTATCCTGAATGAGCTTATATTCTAGTTGGGGCTCAGATGCTATAGTTATAAGATCTAAAGAGAAAAATAAAATGAAAGAGGAAGACAGGACTGTAGAGCATGGGAGGAGGGAGGAAATATAGTAGCAGTTACTATCTAGTAATTTAACTGTCTTTATTTAAAAGATCAAGCCCTCAAGTATATTTATTGCTTGCATATTTTGTTGTAATTTGATTTCATATACCCTTTCTAAAAATGTGTCTGTAATATATGATGATGACTTAGTAATTGGCTTCTAATGAAATTAACTTTTGCTTGCTTCTGGATCATACCTATCTTCTCATCTTTTCATCGAGATTCCTAAACCAAAGGAGAAAATACTTCCCAAGGTTAACGGATTTCTTTAATTTCCCTCATTCACTGTTTAACTCCCTATTGTATACCAGACATTAGGCTAAGCCATGATAAGTAAGGCCATGAAAAACCTCCTGGCATAGCTGGCAAGACACACTTAGTGGCAATGCAGTATGATGCGAACCATAATGAAGAAAAGCATGACATTCCATTGAAGTAGAAAGGCAGATTAATAGAGATAACCAGGGAAACATAGTATTTTTGAGAGGAGGGGAAATCTAAACTCTCTGGAATGATGAATAGCTGTCCAGGCTGGAATCAGAGGAGGACATTCTAATCCATTCCATGTATAGTTTATAAAGGCGTGGAGCAGTTCATTTCGTGGAAGCATCAGGAAAATTCCAATAGTTCTTTTGGAATTTGAAACAAAGAGTTTGTGAAAGTCATGAGTTTGTTGGGAGGAGAGATAACTGACAAGGACCAAAGATCTTGAAAACTTCAACATTTCCAGGCCTTTGATCTAAGAACAAATGCTTTTGTTTGCCCTGCCTTTCTACTCTGTCCTGTCTACTGAAAGGATGCCAGCTGCCAGCACCTGTGTTTCTTTGTTGGAAGGCTCTTTTGTCCCTGAAACCTGCTTTGCCAGTGAGTACAGCAGGCTGAAGAGGTTGGGGAATTACTGCTTCCTGAGTTTACTGCTTAACCAACACTCTTAGGAGTTGGTATTTAACTACTACGGCTCCCTTGCCTGTATAGTGGGACAATCCTGAGGAGCACGTTCTACACTAGTTCCTAGAGTTCCTGCAGCTAGGTTAAGCTCCAGTTCCCCACACTCAGATCCTCAGGAAGGGATGCCAGCGTTGACGATGGTAAGTGGGCATGCTGTGGTATCACAATTATTAAGATGCTCACCCATGCTGAACTGTGTTGGGATATTGGTAGGAGATGCATTGTTTACATATCTCTAGTATTTGTGAAATATTGGGGCAATGGCAATTTCAAGGTTTGAGAAGTCAGAAGGTTGTTGTTAAGTGTCACTGAAACATTGAAGGGAAAACATGTGACAGGCTCCGGTCACTCAACTACCAACTCAAGGCACAGTGTGAAATCCAGAGGGTTTTGGGCACCATTAAAAGAGGTATTCTTATTTTATAACCAGAGGGCAGAATGAGCTAAAACTTAGGTTTCAGATAAGATTGTGAGATTAGGGAATTTTCAAACAGGTCAGAATTTGGAGCCCTGGTTAGTCTTTGCTAACCTCAGGGCCTGAGACTGGGGATGGGAACACTCAATGGGTGTGGTTTGAACAGGCTGCAGTCTTAAGTTTAAGTGCCAACGAACATTTACCATGTTCTCTCGTAGAAGGCATTTCCAACCCTGGACCTCTAGTCTGATAAAAACTAAAGTTGTAAGAAAGGAAAGCACAAAGTCCTCAAGAGATTCACGAGGAGGGTTAATGAGATTTCCTCCTACATCTACCCTTCGGTTCCAAACCCAGGTCTTCTAGTTATAAGGAATACAGCGCCTCTTAAATCCTGGTTAGTTCAAAGTATACACTGCACCTTGAGTGATCACATCCAATCCTCAAGCTGGCATTTCAAATGTATTTTAAGAAGGCATTCCAATATTCTATTAGGCTGGAAGTTTCTGGGACATATGGTAGCACCAGTGGCTCCTCTCTGGTTATGTGCCCATTGTTGAACGTCAAGTGGGTTCCTCGGTCCAAAGCAAACTTATGTAAGATCAAATGTCATTAATCAGAGAGACTCTGTGAGCCCTGGGATAGTGGTGATGGCTGAGGCACTGAGGGCAGAGAAGATAAACCCCCTGTGCCACTTCAGATCCAATTTTGACCCACATTAGAGTCAATCTTTCCTGTCAGTGGTACTTCAAGTTGGTGGTCACTCACAATTTCTGGGAAAATAAAAGAAAAAAAAAAAAAAAAAAAAAGAAAAGAAAGACTTACAAAGGGAACTGTAACAGGGTAAGATAGTATACCTGCAGCTGCAGTCTTGCCTGAGGAATTGATATTGATCATTTTCCTTCTCTACCAGTCATTGTAAGTTCCCCTCATCTTTCATCAGTCCTCAGCTCTTTATCCCTGAGGAGTCTGAGCCCTTGATTAGCATGCTCTTGGGGAGCTGTTGCTGCAGTTGGCCAGTTATGCTCACACCACCAGTTAAAAAAGCACCAGGAAACTCCCCAGGGAATCAATTCCTGAGTTCTATACTCCATACAGGAAGCAAGTCTGCCACCTCGTGAAAATCAGGGACAATTACTTCTACCAGTAATTCTGTTCTTCCTCTTCTGGTCTGCTGGCATAATAAACCCACGGTAATGGAAATCACACTCTCTCTTTAAAGTGAATCTACATTTCTCTGCTCTTTTCTATTGTGGTATGATTTTATAATTTAGCTATGAGAAGGTAGTTTTATTTCCTTTATTTCTAACTATTGAAGAAGTGCCCTGCTGTCACCTTTATGCACAGACTATAATTCAGTATCACTGCAGATGTGTATGTATGAAAAAGAGCTGGCAGGAGATAATTCTGGAGAAGGAATTAGAGAATAATTTGCGGCGGAGTTTAGAGTTTATTCAGTAGGCAATGGGATGTCTTTGAAAGATTTTTAAGCAAGGAAGGGATAAGTCCAGATATGAGACTTTGAGAGCTAATTACCATGGCTTGGAGGGTTGAGGCTGGAGGAAGAAATCAAGAGGATCTCAGTGGTACAGCTGAGGGCCTGAATGAAGGATAACAGCGACTGGATAAAAGAGGAGAGGGCAGATTTGAGACATGTATTCCAGGAAAAATGATCAACGTTCATAACGAGTCAGTTATGGGGTCTAAAAAGGAGGGACAGTTCTAACTGAATTGGACTTCCTCTTTTGGGTTAGGTACTGTCTAGTCTTATCTCAGCTTCTGCTTCTTGTCACTCAGTAAGCACAAAAAAGACTCAAGAGAAGTCCCAGGACTCCAAAGAAATGAAAAACCTGGCTTTACAAAATAGGACATGGAAGGATGTTACAGGCAAGTACTGTTGAGGTAAAAGATATAATAAAGAGAACCACCCAAAAAAGGTGCAAAAGTCACACATTTTCTCAGGCTTTAGCTAAAAAAGGTTTCGTGGCTTTTGAATACATTCCCCATGTGTTAAGTATAAATGCTTCAGCTATTGTTGGTAAAGAGCACTTTTGAGGATGATTTTTAAAATGTGCCATAATTCCTAACCCTATCCCCATCACTACCACTAAAGAGGGCAGTATGTTAAACAGAATAAAATAAATACAAGTTTATAAATATACAAAAATAATAAAATACATTATATATATAAGCTAAGAGATAAGTAAGCTAACTGTAACCAGCAGAGCAAAGAAGAAATTGCTGAGTTGAGAATGAGTCATCATTCCACACGCAGGATTTGTCAGGACAAAGGATGTGAGTGTTTCCTGTGGGCAGGATATGGACCACACAAAAGAGAAAGCCAGCGCGAGGCTGCGCTGAGACAAGCTGTTATATTTGAGGGGCTTGAAAGACTTTTGTGTTTAGAAGAAAGGAGGCAGCTGGAACTTAGTGTGTGAATATTAAGTGTATGAATTCGTCAAAGCGATCCAAATGAATGAAATCGTTCAGGAAGAGCCTGTAAATAACATATTGGAGAGCACCGACAATAAAGTGATAACAGAAGGTGGCTTCGGTAGTGTTAGGAGGACAACAAAGACCTCACTCTAAGGGGGACATAAACAATGACACAGCTCTCTATGCTTACTGCCCTACTTTTTCTCTTCACAGACAAGCATACCTTGAAAGAGCTGCCTTCAGTTACTACTCCTATTAATTTATCTATAAATCTCTCCTTGATCCACTCTGATCAGACTTTCCTCTGCCCCACTCCACTGAAAGAGCACTGATGAAGGCCATTAATGCATGTGCTGATGAAGGTGACCAATAATATGGGTGTTGCCAAGTCCAGGGTTTACTTTTCTGCCCTCTCTTATGTGAACTCTCACTGACCTTCAACACAGCTGACCGCTGCTTTCCTCTCTTGGCTTCTATGATCCCACACTTTTCTGTTTCTTTCTCCTACCTTGCCGGCTGTTCCTTCTCAGTCTTCTTTACAGGACTTACCTCCCCTACCTGAAATATAAACGTAGGAGTGTATCCAGGATTTGGTCTTGGCTACTTTTCTATTTCTGTTTATTCTTTATCCTTAGATAATATTGCCTAGTACCTTGGTTTAGAATGTCATTTATGTGCTAATGACTTCTTAACTGTATCTATAATAAGAAGTTGCCAAATTACTAACCTGATAGAGCTAGTTGGATGGCTAACAGGCATCTCAAACTTATCACATCCAAATCTTAATTTTGGTTTGTTTGTGTTCCATCTGCCATACACAATCTTTTTCTCCAGAGTCTCCCCAACTTGGCTTAACATCCAGCCAATATTCACCCAGTTGTTCAAGCCAAAAGTCAAGAAGTAATTTTGATTATATTCTTCTCCACTGCATGTCATCCAGTAGATCCCACATTAAGTTCTGAGGCTTCTATATTTGAAATATATCATAAGTTCCTCCAGTATTCACCATCGCAAGTACTATCCTCCTTGTCCAAACCTCCCACAGTATCTTCGATGGATGACTTCAACAGCCTTATACATACTTTCACACCTTCCACAAGCAGTTCCCACAAGGCAATTCCCCATCACTCACTGTACAATACACACAGCTTATAAGTCATCACATCACACAGATCTTTTCTGACCACTCTTTCAGGAGTGGCCACCCACTTTTGTTACTCTGTATAGCCACAGTATTGTTTATTAGTAGTATTTTTTCTTTTGCTTATGTACTCTCTTCATCCAGGGCAACTTATAAAAAAGCACTTATGGCAATAACCTATAATGGAAGAGAATGTAAAAAAAGAATATATATATATATGTATACATATATATATAAATTTATATATATATATTAAACTGAATCACTTTGCTGTACACTGGAAACTAACATAACATTGTAAATCAACAATATTTCAAGAGAAATTTTTTAAAAAGCAATTATATTGTGTTGCCACTGACTAGAACAATGTGTGAAGCACAGTAAATACCCAATAAATGTATGTTGAATAAATGAAAGATGGATAAATAATAGGAAAAAAAGGCAGTTTGTAGACGATTAATGGCTATGTCAGAAATATTAATATTTTAAGACTTCATATTTGAAAAGCAGAAAAGAAAACAATAATGTGAAAATTTAAGGAGGCAAGGTAAAGAAAGCTTTGTTGGTTTTTAAGATTAACAAAGAACTAAATGCATGTGAAGTTTATAGAGAAGGCACCAATGAAGCAAGAGATGAAAGATAATAAAAATAAACAATGAAACATGATCCTAAGATAATCAGGAACTACTAGATCAGAGCTGCTGATTCGTTTATCATTTTTTTAATTTACTGAATGATTTATTTTTTAACTTTTTATTTCTTAATTTTTTAAATTTAACATCTTTATTGTTTTATGTTAGTTTCTGCTGTAAAACAAAGTGAATCGTTATATGTATACATATATCCCCATATCCCCTCCCTCTTGCGTCTCCCACCCACCCTCCCTATCCCACCTCTCTAAGTGGTCATGAAGCACCAAGCTCATCCCCCTATGCTATGCAGCTGCTTCCCACTAGCTATCTATTTTATATTTGGTAGTGTATATACGTCAATGCTACTCTCTCACTTCATCCGAGCTCACCCTTCCCTCTCCCCATGTCCTCAAGTCCATTCTCTACATCTGTGCCATTATTCCAGTCCTGCCCCTAGGTTCATCAGAACCTTTTTATGTTTATGTTTTTTTTAGATTCCATATATATGTGTTAGCATACGGTATTTGTATTTCTCTTTCTGACTTACTTCACTCCGTATGACAGACTCTGGGTCCATCCACCTCAGTGCAAATAACTCAATTTCGTTTCTTTTTATGGCTGAGTAATAGTGCATTGTATATATGTGCCACATCTTCTTTATCCATTCATCTGTTGATGGAAACTTAGGTTGCTTCCATGTCCTAGCTATTGTAAATAGTGCTGCACTGAACACTGTGTTACATGACTCTTTTTGAGTTACGGTTTTCTCAGGGTATATGCCCAGTAGTGAGATTGCTAGGTCATATGGTAGTTGTATTTTTAGTTTTTTAAGGAACTTCCATAATGTTCTCCATAGTGGCTGAATCAATTTACATTCCTGCGAACAGGGCAAGAGGGTTCCCTTTTCTCCACACCCTCTCCAGCATTTACTGTTTGTAGATTTTTTGATGATGGCCATTCTAACCAGTGTCAGGTGATACCTCATTGTAGCTCTGATTTGCATTTCTCTAAAGATTAGTGATGTTGAGCAACCTTTAATATGTTTGTTGGCAATCTGTATATCTTCTTTGGAGAAATGTCTATTTAGGTCTTCTGCCCATTTTTGGATTGGTTTGCTTGTTTTATTGATATTGAGCTGCATGAGCTGCTTGTAAATTTTGGAGATTAATCCTTTGTCAGTTACTTTGTTTGCAAATATTTTCTCCCATTTTGAGGGTTGTCTTTTCGTCTTGTTTATGATTTCCTTTGCTGTGCAAAAGCTTTTAAGTTTCATTAGGTCCCACTTGTTTATTTTTGTTTTTATTTCCATTTGTCTAGAAGGTGTATCCAAAAGGCTCTTGCTGTGATTTATGTCATAGAGTGTTCTGCCCAAGTTTCCCTCTGAGTTTTACAGTGTCTGGCCTAACATTTTGGTCTTTAATGCGTTTGGAGTTTGTTTTTGTGTATGGCGTTAGGAAGTGTTCTAATTTCATACTTTTACATGTAGCTGTCCAGTTTTCTCAGCACAAATTATTGAAGGGGCTGCCTTTTCTCCATGATACATTCTTGCCTCCTTTATCAAAGATAAGCTGGCCGTATGTGCATGGGTTTATCTCTGGACTTTCTATCCTGTTCCATTGATCTATATTTCTGGTTTTGTGCCAGTACCATACTGTCTTGATTACTCTAGCTTTGTAGTATACTCTGAAGTCAGGGGGCTGGATTCCTTCAGCTCCATTTTTCTTTCTCAAGATTACTTTGGCTATTCGGGGTCTTTTGTGTTTCCATACAAATTGTGCAATTTTTTGTTCTACTTCTGTAAAAAATGCCATTGGTAGTTTGATAGGGATTACACTGACTGTGTAGATTGCTTTGGGTAGTATAGTTATTTTCAAACGTTGATTCTTGGGCTTCCCTGGTGGCGCAGTGGTTGAGAGTCTGCCTGCCGATGCAGGGGACATGGGTTCGTGCCCTGATCCCTGAAGATCCCACATGCCGCGGAGCGGCTGGGCCCGTGGGCCATGGCCACTAAGCCTCCACATCCGGAGCCTGTGCTCCGCTATGGGAGAGGCCACAACAGTGAGAGGCCGGCGAACCACAAAAGAAAAAAAAAAAATGTTGATTCTTCCAATCCAAGAACATGGTATATCCCTCCATCTGTTTGTATCATCTTCAATTTCTTTCATCAATGTCTTATAGTTTTTTTGCAAATAGGTCTTTTGTCTCCTTAGGTAGGTTTATTCCTAGGTATTTTATTCTTTTTGTTGCAATGGTAAATAGGAGTGTTTCCTTAATTTTGCTTTCAGATTTTTCATTGTTAGTGTATAGAAATGAAAGAGATTTCTGTGCATTAATTTTGTATCCTGCTACTTCACCAAATTTATTGATTAGCTCTAGTAGTTTTCTGGTAGCATCTTTAGGATTCTCTATGTATAGCATCATGTCAACTGCAAACAGTGACAGCTTTACTTCTTCTTCACCGACTTGGATACCTTTTATTTCTTTTCCTTCTCTGATTGCTGTGGCAAAAACTTCCAGAACTATGTTGAATAATAGTGGTGAAAGTGGGCAACCTTGTCTTGTTCCTGATCTTAGAGGAAATGGTTTCAGTTTTTCACCATTGAGAATGATATTGGCTGTGTGTTTATCAAATATGGACTTTATTATGTTGAGGTAAGTTCCCTCTATGCCTATTTTCTGGAGAGTTTTTATCATAAATGGGTGCTGAATTTTGTCAAAAGCTTTTCCTGTATCTATTGAAATGATCATATCGTTTTTATCCTTCGATTTGTTAATATGGTGTATCACATTGATTGATTTGCGTATATTGAAGAGTCGTTGCATTCCTGGGATAAACCCCACTTGATCATGGTGTATGATCTTTTTAATGTGCTGTTGGATTCTGTTTGCTAGTATTTTGTTGAGGATTTTTGCATCTATGTTCGTCAGAGATACTGGCCTGTAGTTTTCTTTTTTTGTGACATCTTTGTCTGCTTTTGGTATCAGGGTGACGGTGACCTTGTAGAATGAGTTTGGGAGTGTTACTTCCTCTGCTATATTTTGGAAGATTTTGAGAAAGTTAGGTGTTAGCTCTTCTCCAAATGTTTGATGGAGTTCACCTGTAAAGCCATCTGGTACTGGGCTTTTGTTTGTTGGAAGATTTTTAATCACAGTTCCAATTTCAGTGCTTATTATTGGTTTGTTTATATACTGTATTTCTTCCTGGTTCAGTCACGGACAATTGTGCTTTGTAAGAATCTGTCCATTTCTCTATGTTGTCCATTTTATTGGCATATAGTTGCTTGTAGTAACCTCTCATGATCCTTGTATTTCTGCAGTGTCAGTTGTTACTTCTCCTTTTTCATTTCTAATTCTGTTGACTTGAGTCTTCCTCCTTTTTTTCTTGATGAGTCTGGCTAATGGTTTATCAATTTTGTTTATCTTCTCAAAGAACCAGCTTTAACTTTTATTGATCTTTGCTATTGTGTCCTTCATGTGTTTTTCATTTATTTCTGATCTGATCTTTATTTCTTTCCTTCTGCTAACTTAGGGGTTTTTTTGTTCTTCTTTCTCTAATTGCTTTAGGTATAAGGTTAGGTTGTTTATTTGAGATTTTTCTTGTTTCTTGAGGTAGGACTGTATGGCTACAAACTTCCCTCTTAGAACTGCTTTAGCGGCATCCCATAGGTTTTGGGTCATCATCATTTCATTGTCATTTGTTTCTAGGTATTTTTTGATTTCCTATTTTTTTTTTTGGTGGGGGGGGATACGCGGGCCTCTCACTGTTGTGTCCTCTCCCTTTGCAGAGCACAGGCTCCGGACGCGCAGGCTCAGCGGCCACGGCTCACGGGCCCAGCCACTCCGTGGCATGTGGGATCTTCCCAGACCGGGGCATGAACCCGTGTCCCCTGCATCGGCAGGCAGACTCTCAACCACTGTGCCACCAGAGAAGCCCTGATTTCCTCTTTTATTTCTTCAGTGATCTCTTGGTTATTTAGTAGTGTATTGTTTAGCCTCCATGTGTTTGCATTTTTTACAGTTTTTTCCCTATAACTGGTAGCTAGTCTCATAGCGTTGTTGTTGGAAAAAGATACTTGATACAATTTCAATTTTCTTAACTTAACCAAGGCTTGATTTGTGACCCAAGATATGATCTATCCTGGAGAATGTTCCAAGAGTACTTGAGAAGAAATTGTACTCTGTTGTTTTTCGATGGAACATTCTCTAAATATCAACTAAGTCCATCTTGTCTAATGTGTCCTTTAAAGCTTGTGTTACCTTAGTTTCATTCTGGATGATCTGTCCATTGGTGAAAGTGGGATGTTAAAGTACCCCACTTTTATCGTGTTCCTGTCGATTTCCCCTTTAATGGCTGTTAGCATTTGGCTTATGTACTGAGGTGCTCCTGTGTTGGATGCATAATTATTTACAACTGTTATATCTTCTTGGACTGTTCCCTTCATCATTATGTAGTACCCTTCTTTGTCTCTTGTAATAGTCTTTATTAAGTCTATTTTGTCTGATATGAGAATTGCTACTTCAGCTTAATTTTGATTTCCATTTGCATGGATTATCTTTTTCCATCCCCTCACTTTCAGTCTGTATGTGTCCCTAGGTCAGAAGTGGGTCTCTTGTAGACAGCCTATATACGGGTCTTGTTTTTGTATACATTCAGCCAGTCTGTGTCTTTTAGTTGGAGCATTCAATCCATTTACGTTTAAGGTAATTATCGACGTATGTTCCTATTACCATTTTCTTAATTGTTTTGGGTTTATTATTGTAGGTCTTTTCCTTCCTTTGTGTTTCCTGCCTAGAGAAGTTCCTTTAGCATTTGTTGTAAAGCTGGTTTGGTGGTGCTGAATTCTCTTAGCTTTTGCTTGTCTGTAAAGGTTTTAATTTCTCTGTGAAATCTGAATGAGATCCTTGCTGTGTAGAGTAATCTTGGTTGTAGGTTTTTCTCCTTCATCACTTTAAATATGTCCTGCCACTCCCTTTTGGCTTGCAGAATTTCTGCTGAAAGATCAGCTGTTAACCTTATGGGGATTCCCTTGTAAATTAATTGTTGCTTTTCCCTTGTTGCTTTTAATATTTCTTCTTTGTATTTAATTTTTGATAGTTTGATTAATATGTGTCTTGGCGTGTTTCTCCTTGGATTTATCCTGTATGGGACACTCTGCACTTCCTGGACTTGATTAACTATTTCCTTTCCCATATTAGGGAAGTTTTCAACTATAATCTCTTCAAATATTTTCTCAGTCCCTTTCTTTTTCTCTTCTTCTTCTGGAACCCCTATAATTTGAATGTTGGTGCATTTAATTTTGTCCCAGAGGTCTCTGAGACTGTCCTCAATTCTTTTCATTCTTTGTTCTTGATTCCTCTCTGCGGTAGTTATTTCCACTATTTTATCTTCCAGGTCACTTATTCGTTCTTCTGCCTCAGTTATTCTGCTATTGATTCCTTCTAGAGAATTTTAAATTTCATTTATGGTGCTGTTCATCATTGTTTTTTTCCTCTTTAGTTCTTCTAGGTTCTTGTTAAACATTTCTTGTATTTTCTCCATTCTATTTCCAAGATTTTGGATCATTTTTACTATCATTACTTTGAATTCTTTTTTAGGTAGACTGCCTATTTCCTCTTCATTTGTTTGATCTGGTGGGTTTTTACCTTGCTCCTTCATCTGCTGCATATTTCTCTGTCTTCTCATTTTGTTTAACTTACTTTGGGGTCTCCTTTTTGCAGGCTGCAGGTTCGTAGTTCCCATTGTTTTTGGTGTCTCCCCCAGTGGGTGAGTTTCGTTCAGTGGCTTGTGTAGGCTTTCTGGTGGAGGGGACTGGTGTCTGTGTTCAGGTGCGTGGGGCTGGATCTTGTCTTTCTGGTGAGCAGGGCCACGTCTGGCAGTGTGTTTTAGGGTGTCTGTGAACCTAGTGTGATTTTAGGCACCCTCTCTGCTAATGGGTGGAGTTGTGCTCCTGTCTTGCTAGGTGTTTGGCATGGGGTGTCCAGCACTGGAGCCTTCTGGTCTTTGAGTGATGCTGGGTCTTAGCGTTGAGATGGAGATCTCTGGGAGAACTCTCACCGATTGATATTACGTGGGGCCACGAGGTCTCTGGTGGTCCAATGTCCTGAAACCGGCTCTCCCACCTCAGAGGCTCAGGCCTGATACCAGGCTGGAGCACCAAGACCCTGTCAGCCACATGGCTCAGAGGAAAAGGGAGAATAAAAGAAAGAAAAAATAATAATAAATTTTGAAAATTAAAAAAAAAAAAAAAAATTTGGGGGCTTCCCTGGTGGCGCAGTGGTTGAGAGTCCGCCTGCTGACGCAGGCGACACGGTTTCATGCCCTGGTCCGGGAAGATCCCACATGCCGTGGAGCGGCTAGGCCCGTGAGCCATGGCCACTGAGCCTGCACGTCTGGAGCCCGTGCTCCGCAACAGGAGAGGCCACAACAGTGAGAGGCCCACGTACCATAAAAATAAATAAATAAAATAAGATAATTAAAATAAAAAAATAATTAAAATAAAAAAGTATTAAAAAAATAAAAAAGTAATAATCATAATAAAAAAAGAAGGGAGCAACTAAACCAATAAACAAATCCGCAGTGATAACAAGGGCTAAAACCTATACTAAGAGAAACAAAAATCAGAAAGTAGTCAGTCACAGACAGCAAACCCCAATTCTACAGTTGCTCCCATATTCCATCGCCTCCATTTGGGGATGATTTGTTGTCTATTCAGGTATTCTACAGATGCAGGGTCCATCAAGTTGATTGTGGGGATTTAACCCGCTGCTCCTGAGGCTGCTGGGAGAGACTTCCCTTTCTCTTCTTTGTTCTCACAGCTCCTGGCGTTCACACCTTTGCTTTTGGCCCTACCTCTGAGTGCAGGTCATCCTCAGGCACCTGTTCTCCACCCTGACAGCAGGGGGTTAAAGCAGCAGCTGATTAGGGTGTTCTGGCTCACTCAGGCCGGAGGGAGGGAGGGGTATGGAATGCAGGGCAATCCTGTGGTGGCAGAGGCAGAGGTGATGTTGCAACAGCCTGAGGCGCGCTGTGTGTTCTCCCAGTGGTGGTGTCCCTGGATCATGGGATCCTGGCAGTGGTGGGCTGCACAGGCTCCCAGAGGGGCAGTGTGGATAGTGACCTGTGCTTGCACACAGGCTTCTTGGTGGCTGCAGCAGCAGTGTTAGGGTTTCATGCCCATCTCTGACGTCCGAGCTGATAGCCGCGGCTCACGCCCTCTCTGGAGCTCGTTTAGGCGGTGCTCTGCCTTCTTTGGGCAGACAGGGAAGGAATCCCCTCTCCTCATGCACCTGAAACAATGGTCTCTTGCCTCTTAGGCAGGTCCAGACTTTTTCCTGGACTCCCTCCTTGCTAGCCTGGTCACACTAGCCCCCTTCAGGCTGTGTTCATGCAGCCAGCCCCAGTCCTCTCCCTGGGATGTGACCTCTGAAGCCTGAACCTCAGCTCCCAGCCCCCACCCCACCAGCAGGTGAGCAGACAAGCCTCTCAGTCTGTTGAGTGCGGGTTGGCACCAATCTTCTGTGTGGGAATCTCTAGCTTTGCCCTCTGCACCCGTTGCTGTGCTCTCCTCCGTGGCTCCGAAGCTTCCCCTCCGCCCAACCCCCGTCTCCGCCAGTGAAGGGGCTTCCTAGTGTGTGGAAACTTTTCCTCCTTCACAGCTCCTTCCCTGAGTTGCAGGTCCCATCCCTATTCTTTTGTCTCTGTTTTTTTCTTTTGTCTTCCCAGGTATGTGGGGATTTTCTTGCCTTTTGGGAAGTGTGAGGTCTTCTTCCAGCACTCAGTAGGTGTTCTGTAGGAATTGTTCCACATGTAGCTGCATTTTTGATGTATTTGTGGAGAGGAAGGTGATCTCCACGTCTTACTCCTCCGCCATCTTGTTTTTTCGTTTTTGCTTTTTTTTTGTGGTGCGCGGGCCTCTCACCGTTGTGGCCTCTCCCGCTGCGGAGCACAGCCTCTGGACGCGCAGGCTCAGCGGCCATGGCTCACGGGCCCAGACGCTCCAGCGGCATGTGGGATCTTCCTGGACCGGGGCACGAACCCGCGTCCCCTGACTCTCAACCACTGCACCCCCAGGGAAGCCCACCTCCACCATCTTGAAGGTCACCCCTCTGATGATTCTTACTGAAGGATTAGCCTCAGAAATGTGGAAGTTTCTGTCCTCCTTTCTTTCTTCCTTCCCATTTCCTTCCTTCCATTTCCCTCTCCCACCCTTTCTTTCCTTCCTCCCTTTTTATTCCTTTCATCCCTCCTTCTACAATTGCTGTTTTAGCACATCTATGGTATCAGGTGCTGTGAAATAGATAGGGGATTTAATCTGAATGAAAACAAAAAGCGAGATCTGACAATAGATAAAAAGATAGATAATTTACTTGCCTTTGTGTCAAGTAAATTAGCAGCAGCATCCCTAATGGGTTTATTACAGCTACTCTATTAGTCACAAATGACTAAATGGACTCTGGGTGACTTATTCATTCAAGTAGAAAATGAATGTGTTGAAATTGTGGGGGACATCTCACAGACCCTGCAGGACAGCCACATACAGGCTATGGAATAAACCAAGTGAGGCAGGGCCAAGACAACATCAGAGCCAACATCACCGATGACCGGTTGCCACTTCTGCAACTGGCATGGCCTTTATTCATCCTTTGGTTACTGGACTCCAGCACTCTGAATGCTTGTCACCACAACATTGGACTCTCCACTCCACTGTAGGGAACACAAAAAAATTCTTCACTGACCCTTCCTTTTGCTTCACTTCCTCAAGAATCAAGACAAGGTCATGCAACTGGTTATGCTGAGGTCACACAGAAGCTGAGGGGAAAGGAATACCTGCCCCCTTTTCAGCCTCCATATGTGGCAGTGTATCTGCTTCTTGCCTTCATTTGGATACCCACACACCTGAGTGTGAATTCTGGTCACCCCCAAAGTCAAATATTCATTAGAGTGAATTCCAAAAGAGGGAAGCTGTATGGTGTGGAAGTGACTCTGGCTCCCTGGGCTCTCGTTCACACCTCCACCTTGAAATTTGTATAAATCAGCTATACTCTCCAGGCCATCGTTCACTGATCTGGAAAATGTGGCTGTTGTTTTCATGTTTGCTAGCCCTTTCCAGTGCCAAGATTCTCCAGGCAGCATCTTAGAGCTAAAGAAATATATCAGTAAACCAAGTCATACCTGTTTGTAGCATTTTATCACTTATGACTCTTCTTAGAAATCCCTTAGGGGTAAGATAAATCCGAATGTCTTCACTAGGTATTACAAAGATAGAAGAATACCAATGAGAAATGGTAAAGGTCAGACATATATACACTGGTCAGATGAACCGAAGTGAGACTCAGAGAGAAAAGGTGCCAACACTGTGGTTATGTTTATGCTCCTGAGAAAGAGAAGGAGGAAAAAAAAAAAACAAAAAACACCAAGGGAACTAGATTTCCCTCTTAACAAACTGTTCAGCAGAAACAGGGAAAATAGCACAATATAAAAGGCAGGATATGTCAAGTCAACACAAAAATCAGCTGGAGGTAACTGGCTAAATACAATTCAGGTTTCCATTCCACAGAGATGTCTCCAGAGCTGGGAAGTTCAGGAAAGACTGGTACAGACTACAAATGGTGAAGACTCATCTTTGGAACATTATCATCGAAGGCCATTGGAAAGCATCAGGAACTCTGAAAGTTCAGACATCTAGTATGTTTTTAAAAATAAGCGTTAGGAAAGTACAAGAAGGCAATGCACTAGAATTCGTTTTAGGTCTTTGACAATTTAAATAAATACACTGGAGAAGAAAATTAAGTTAAACCTTAAGGAAGAAGATGGTTAAAACTGCATTTGTTCATAGAACCTGAGAATGTAACCACTCATTCTGGTCTATAGACAAGTTTAAGTAAATTCAAATTGCATCCTTGAATTTATCTGAGACCTTACTGATATTTCCCAACATGACAGACGCTGATAATCCATCAAAGAATCTTATTCTCCTTACACAAATTATTTGGGGCAAGGTATTCAGTTCAGAAACTGATAAGTAGTAAAACTGGTTAATGATGTACCAGGCCATGATCTTTTAGAGAAGCAGCTACCACCTCAGTTTTGTTACAAGATACTTATTTGATTTATAACTTGACAAGACTGCTTTCCTTTATATTCAAAGAGTAAAAAATCTTGTTAAATCCAGAGAGATAGGTATTCCAGGCAGTGTGCATTTTTGGGGGCTCTATTTACCCTTATGTCTCTCTTTGCATGATTGGGGAATAGCTAACACATTGCATATTTTTACTCATTAATATTCTCTATGATATCAAATATTAGCAGCAAGAAAGAAGAAGATTTTTTTTTAATAAAGAAGTATTTTATGATTGGACTAAGAAGCCAAGCCTTTGGAAAATATCCTGTTATTCAACAGAATAGAGACAGTAAAAATGAAGAGCTAAATGCTTTCATGGCACTTTGACCTTCCTGCTGGGGATCCAAGATGAACATGACCACACATGTCCTTCAATCATTACAGTCCAGTGGAAGAGAGTGATGAGTTTCCAAATATCTTGAGAAGTAAGTACAACAAAGGGGTTTACCTCAAGGAAAGTGCCTGCAGACTAACATGGGAGGGACCCACCACATGGGTCCCTCCCATGGGAAGAAGTCAACATTATTTTCCTAAAGGAGGTTACTCCTTTAGAGGAACTGGACTTTAACATAGCAATGCAAAAAGGGAACAGTGTTTATCATGTCACAGTTGGTATTGCATAGCTAATTTCAGGCATCAGCAGCTCTTACAGTTCTGGTTCCTGCCTATCTGTCCAGTCATATATCTTGTCACTCCTCCCCTCATGTTCTACACTCCAGTCTCTCCTAACTCACCACACACACTCACATCTCTTTACTTTTGCATATGAGAGTCTCTTAACCTTGAATACCTTCCCCATTGACCTATGGCCCTCATAAGGCTATAAGCTCCCTGGGACCAGGATTAGGTATTTCATCAGCACATACTGCCATATCATATATACCACAGGTTCTTGGTAAGAATTTATGGAATACACGAGGAGATGAAAAAGGCAGTGTGGATAGTGGGTAAAATCAGGAGCTCTGGAGGTGCCCTGCTAAGTTTTGATTCCTGTTTCTTCCACTTAATCTCTGGATGATAGTGAGCAAGTTATATAACCCCTCTGTAACTCAGTTTTCAAATTTATGATAAGATTTTCATGAGATTAAATGAGATAATACATGCAAGTCTTTTAGAACAGCATCTGACACATGCTAATCATAACTGTTAGGTATTTGTAACTACAAAAAAATTCTTGGATGGATATTTCTGGCAGAGGCAGTCATTATTCTCACATATTACACTGCCTTCTTGAATTTCCCAGTACCTTTACGGTTAGGCAGGGACATAGGATGAGTTCTAACCTATGGGCTGTAACTAAAAAGCTATCATTCGACTCCACATGCTCTCTGTTGTCCTGCCACAGAGATCACAAGGCTATGTTAGGATGGAAGAGCCATGAAACTCAAGCAACCTGAAGGAAGATTGTGTTTTGAGACTTTGGGGTTATCACTGCTGCCACATAAACTCACCCATCCTGACGAATTCAGGATTACCCTAAAGTCATACCACAGAGATGACTGCTTTATATACTAACATAACCTTGGATGAAAACAAGTGAGTAGGCAGAAACAGCAAATCAGCATCGTCTACAAAGCCTGGAGGGATAAAATGGTGGCTGGAAAGAGGGGCTGTGTTATGGATAGAGGAAAGGAGGGAAGAGGGAAGAATGCTGTAGATTCAGTTTTGGTTCAGGTATTGTTGCAATCAGTAAGGCCTTTTCTAAGATTTAAAAAAGCCTTAAAAAATGACCAAAGTGATGTCACATTCTTTTATTTGTGTGTGGGGGTTCCCTATAAGCAAGATTAAAAAGTCAAAAATTAAAAAAAAAAAATTACTTTCACAACTATCTTAAATTAGTAAAGACAAATAAGTCAAATGATTGTATTTCTTAAACTTTTTTCTGGAAATAGGTAGAATTATGTGAATGTAGGTGGATCACAAAACTCCTCTGAAAATTGGATAAAAGCTATGGAATTTTTCCATAGGGAAAGATGAAGTTGCCCACATAAACACACAATTTACAGGAATCTTGGACCTAGAGTTATGCTGTGGGTTTCTCTATCAAATCCTGATTTGAACTATCTAGAAATATATTGAAAGAAATTCCCTATTTTAATTGATCAGTTGGGCTACAGTTAATAACAGTATGAGTGTAGATGCCCCACAGACACTTAAATTAGTGTAAATGTTGTGAAGGGCAACTAGTCAATATTCATCAAATTGAAAAATGGTCATACTCTTTGAGGCAGCCATTTTATGAATAGGAATTATCTCTATAGATACGCTTGCAAAATTATGCTGTGATATATGTTCAAGGATCTTCATTATAACTTTGTAATAGCAAAAATACCTGGAAATAATCACCAATGAGAAGAAAACGGTTAAATAAATTATAGTACACTGATACAATATAATACTCTGAAGCCATTAAATATAAAATGAAGTTGCTGTGTATGTAGTGAAATGGGAAGACAATCTGTTTATTTAAATCAAGAAACAAAACTGTGTATACTAAATGGTCACTAGATAATTTTTTACAAGAATATGTGTATATGTATTCTGAAAGAATATGTAGGACACCATTAAAAGTAGTTACCTTGGTGAACCATATGCCCATGCATGACACATAGGAGCTTTCAATAAATATATTTGCATTTATTTATTATCTACTGTGCTCAGAATTCCCCTGTGCTCAACACATTGTTCAACGCCTTGGAAATACAAAAGAATGGAGGAGAGTCATTACCAGTGACTTTTTTTTTTTTGGCCGTGCTGGGTCTTAGTTGCAGCATGCATACTTCTTAGTTGCAGCACGCAGACTCTTAGTTGTGGCATGCATGAGGGATCTAGTTTCCCGACCAGGGATTGAACCATGGCCCTTGCATTGGGAGCATGGAGTCGTACCCACTGGACCACCAGGGAAGTCCCATTACCATTACTTTTAAAAAAATTATTAAAGTATAGTTGACTTACAAGTGTATGACATAGTGATTCAATAGTTTTATAAGCTATACACCATAAAAAGTTATTATAAAATATTGACTATATTTCCTGTGCTACACATTACAGCCCTGTGACTTATTTATTCTATAACGGGTAGTTTGTACTTTTTTTTTTTTTTTTTTTTTTGCGATACGCGGGCCTCTCACTGCTGTGGCCTCTCCCGTTGCGGAGCACAGGCTCCGGACGCGCAGGCTCAGCGGCCATGGCTCACGGGCCCAGCCGCTCCGCGGCATGTGGGATCTTCCCGGACCAGGGCACGAACCCGCGTCCCCTGCATCGGCAGGCGGACTCTCAACCACTGCGCCACCAGGGAAAGCCCTAGGGGAACGCCTGACACGTGGCACGGAGCCTGCGGGGTGGGGTCGTCTCAGCCACCACCGGGTGCCTGCAGCAAGTGTAGTTTGTACTTTTTAATCACCTTCACCTATTTCAACGCTCCCCAACTCCTCTCACCTCTGTCAACCACCAGTCTGTTCTCTGTATCTATGAGTTGGTTTCTGTTTTGTTATATTTGTACGTTTTGTTGTTTAGATTTCACATATCAGTGAAAACATACAGTATTTGTCTTTCTCTGTCTGACTTATTTCACTAAGTATAATACCCTACAGGTCCACCCATGTTGTCGCAAATGGCAAGATTTCATTCTTCTTTATAGATTAGTAGTATTCCATTGTGTGTATATACCACATCTTCTTTACCCATTCATTCGTTAATGAACACTTAGTTTGTTTCCGTATCTTGGTTGTTGTAAACAGTGCTGCAATGAACATTGACGTGCACGTACCTTTCTGAAATAACGTTTTCGTTTCCTTTTAATCTTCTTGTCAGTAAGAAAAACAGATATTTGAAATCATTAGAGAAAATTTAAAAGACAAAATATAAAGAAGTGCAAGTTGAAATGGTAAAAACCAAGTAATAAGTGCTGAAGAGTTTCTTATCAGCTTTGGGAGAAACTGCTCTATCAAACAAGATATTCTCACTTAAGGTAGGTATCTCTGCTTGTGTGTGTGTGTGTGTGTGTGTGTGTGTGTGTGTGTGCGTGTGTGTACTTTGAAGAAAAGAAAATATGTGAATCATACAACTCACATAGGAAGAACTCAGGAAAGTGTAACTTTAATTCAAAGTGCTGTGCGTGCATGCACACACACACACACACTCACCTCTTACAGGGATATCACAAACTTCTTTCTCATAATTTTGGTTTATTGAGGGTAGAACAAGCACTGAAAACACAACTCACTTATCAAGTGTCAAATGAGAAAACAGCAAATCCAATTAATATACCATGTGGTATTTCTCTAATTGCTTCTAGATGTGTACCCTAAGTCCTTACGTGACTCCAACTTCTCAGATACCAGCAAGCTGTATTTGGCCATGTTGGCAGCTCTATTAATATAGCTGTTAGTGATGCTAAGAAAGTACACTCATTTTCAACTGAGCCTGACAACATTTGATACATAGGCCATATTGAAAATTGCACCAGCTGGATCATTTTGAATCCCTACAATAGACAAATCTGTCAAAAACTCAACTACTCTGTGTGTGTACCTACACAGTCACAGGCGTGACTGACAGTTTTTCAGTGATGCTAGGATCGTATCTCTCTGGGAGAGAATACCGATATTTATAGTAGACTTAAAAAATGCTGGTCAAAACATCCTAAAACCTAATAATAAATTTCTTTAAAAATACGCAGTCAGTTAAATTATTGGAAAATCTACAATGAATGGCTATTTCAGTTAAGACAATTTTGTTTCTAAAAACATTTTCTTTTATATTTGAGTATCTAATCATGGTAACCATGGTACTAACTGTTGTATGTTGTTCTAAAATGATTCCAAAATTTTCTTACTAAAAGAAATGTTGCAAGCAGCATTGAGGAGGTCAGTTGGCTAGAGCCTACGGACATAGAATTGAGGAAATACAATGACAGCAGTTTTGGACCAGCATTAGCCTCTAGTCTTCCCAGCCATTGACACAAGATGGGATGCTGGACTCTTGGTAAGATCTCAAAACAAGGTATATATCTGCATACTAAGAGTGGGTGAGGGGGACCTCCTTGGTGGTCCAGTGGTTTAAGACTTCGCCTTCCAATGCAGGGGGTGTGGGTTCGATCCCTGGTCGGGGAACTAAGATCCAATGTGCCACACAGTGTAGCCAAAATTAATAACAATAATAATAATAAATTGAAACTATTAAAAAAAAAGAGTGTGTGAGACCTCCCCTTTAGGCTATCAGACAACAGTCTCACCTCTGTAAAATTCCTCTCCATGGGTTCATTTGATGGACTGATTTCAGTATAAATCTGGCTGGGAGGTGAGGACAGAATAAAAGGTACTTAACCTGACACCTAAGTGATCTGTTGGACTTCTTAACAACATGATTGAGTTGACAGCTCTTTGTATTTCATCAGTTGCCCAGAAAGTCTGAGGTGGAACTTGTGACAATTAAACCACTTGCTTCAGGACTGCCTAATTTCTCTATGAATCAAGCCAATTTTACCTCTCCCACCATAAATTCCCAAGTCTTTTATTTCATAGTATTCATTTCTTCTATTTGTCTTAGAAAGTAAATAACTTTGATGTAGGTAATTACATTAAGTGGTGTGGGATGTCTCAGAGTTTCTGATAATTTATTCCTTATTGAGGAAAATGTCCACTGTACTTACCAGGAACAGCTGTGCCCAAAAGCAAAGTGATTTTTTTAAAAAACAAAATATTATGCTACTTAAAACGTTGTGGCGCCCGGATGATATTCCTCTCCTAGGATAATGGCAAAGCTCTTCAGGAAGCGTACAGATAAGCAAATCTGTGAACTTCAAATTGCTGATAGTGAGAGCAAAAGTGTGCATTGTAGCTAAACGGGAAGAATCTCTCTGTTCCTGCACCTGGAGATTTCTATTAAGAGAAGTCACCTAAATGTTGGTTGTACATAATTTTAAATAGGAATACAAATTACTGGGCTAAGTTGGTCTTCTGCAGGAATCAGTAGGTGATTTAAGAGAAAAGGAATTTCATTAAACACAAATTCTTAGTGCCTATCCAGTGGCGGGTAAAACTGACATGATTCATGTATTAATTAAGCCATTCCTGAAGTTCTTTCTTAGTTGCTAAATACAGAAAAAAAGATCAACCTAATCATAGGCAAACAGTCTAAGAAATAGAATTATCTCATGCTAACTCACCTCTCTCACTTAACATCCAGCTACCACCTAGCAGCGGTCAAACATGCGCTTTGAATGATGGATTCTGCTCTTAGCAAAAAATTGTATTTTTCCTAAGTAACTGAAAGTATATTAGCTATACCTTGGAAAATTATGGAATTTCTAAAATTTGTATTTATGGGTACTCTAAGCTTTTGAGTGGGTTGAGAGTATCAGGAAGATTCTGGAGCTTGTTCCAAGCTTCACTGAGGTCTGAATTCAGATAATGCTAAGAGGTACTGACGGATACTACAGTCTAAGTCTCTTGTATAGCCTTGGGACAGAATGAAACCTCACCTTAAGCTAAACTGGACAAGATAACGCAGAATTTAGAAAACTACTGAGGGGCAGATATGATACTAATTCCATGAGACAACACAAAATCAGATAATAGTAATAATGAAGTATATGTATTGAGTGCTACATATTTGAAATTTCATATGCATCGTCTCATTGATCCTGATTACATGCCTGGGGATTATATGATATTTTAATTATCATCATTATTATTATCTCATCCATTTTATTATTGAGGAAACTGAGACTTTATACAAATTAAGAAAATTGCCTAAATTCACTCTGCATTTAAATGGCAGTGCCCAGGCTCTTAACAACTGTGCTTCCCTGAGCTATCCACCTGCTCAAAGGAACTTTACTAAGGGGCAAAAGATATCAAGAATCTGACTGAAAATGTCTGTAGCAGGATCTGCTGCAGAGAGACTAAGTTGCTGAGAACCATCAATAGTAGAATTCCTTTGATGGGAGCAATTGTTACTATGAAGCCTCAAAAAGCATTACCTAGAGATGATGCTAGTTACAAAGCCCTTAAACATTTGCTGCTCTAAGTGTGGTCTTCAGACAGCATCTCCAACGCTTGTTATGTACACTCTCAGGGCCCACCCCAATCCCGCTGAATCTGCATGATAACAGATCTTACCGACTCTGAATAAGGTCTCTAGATAATTCACATACAGATTAAAGTTTGAGAAGCACTGCCAATATCACCCTAAAAGTACTGCAGGGCATCACCTAAGCTAGAATGTTACAGCTTTATTTTCAATTTAAGAAGATGAACTGGAAGTAGGAATTGCATATATGGGAATTTACTATTTATAGAAAGGTAATTATACTGGTATTAAGATAGGACATTCAATTTTGGGACAAGGCAGATGGTACTACCCTCTATGACAGGAGTTTATAAGACTGCTTGTGTACCACATGTGTGGAATTTAGCTGCCAATCCATGAGGTTCAATTCTGCCCGTTGAAAAGCTTCTCAGAGGAAGTTGATACCACAGTGCCATTTTAAGGCAACTTAGAGTTAGTATTAAGGTACATCTCCATATGTCATCATGGAGCGGCCATCCTAAAAGGTAGTCTGAATGGAATGTGGAATGAATAATCCTGTAATAACTAATGCACACTGAAAGTTGATAGTCCCCATGGAGTCTAGAGAAATGAAAAGCTAGAAAGTAGAATCTGTCAATGTCTCTTCAGCGCCATCCAGAGGAGAAGGCCTCATCACCCGTTACCAGAAATCTTCCCTCCATTGGACAACTCTGTCTATTCAGAACAGACAACGTCTCACCAAATCTCCACTGCTAGGATACTACCCACAAACCTTCTTGTTACAGTCAACTATACCAGTGCTTATCAAACTATCTGTGGGGAAGGACCAGGCTTTTTTCTCTCCATTCTATTTTGGAACAATAAATACAATAAAAAATAAATTATAGACAATGAAATAAAATGGGCATAAAACATAAGTTCATTTAAAAATTATCATTAGATTTAATGATCCTCACTGTGCATGAGCAACAAAAAACTGTGGACCACATTTTGAGGAACACTTTTTCACACAACCCCAGATTATTCTTCCTCACCCTTTAAGGATTTTACCTCCTGGTTCTCTATTATTTTCTCCAAAATTGCTCCTGCCATGGCAATTTTAATATCCATGTAGGTGATTCTTCCAATAACCTTGACTCTTAGGTATTTGACCTATAATAATCTTGTTCTTGACTCTTCCTGAGACTTCCAAGTCTGTGAAGATATTCTAAAATTTGTCATTACCAATATCTGTAATTACCTCATTCTCTGGCCACTGGGAAAATCCCAGGCAAACCAGGATAAGTTGATCATCCTCCCTCACTGCCACATGTAGCTCATCCATGGTGAGGTCAGAGCAAAAATTGAGAGCAGCCATTCACACACTTTTGCAACAATTTGACAAGTTTGTTTTAAGTACCCATTAAATCTAATAATAATTAAAAAATGAACTTTATGTTTATGCCCTTTTCCATATTATTCCCTCTAGTACCTTCACTAAAATACTTTTTCAACCTGACAGGTATCTACAATTCATTAGTTCTACCATCTTCTGAAATGTCAATTAAATTTTATTTTTATTATTAAAAATAGAGAATCAATGTCTCAATTTTGAAAATGAAACAGTTGTATTTTTAATTGAAATGAATCCCTTGATCAGTTTTGAGATAATTCTATCATTACAAAACTGAAACTTCCCATGCCATGCTACATTTTCCATTTATTTAAGCTTTACTAATCCCCAATATACTACATATTTATTTAATTATTTTTTGATGGACTCTCTTAATCCACTGCAATGTAACATCAATGAAGGCAGGTATTTTTGTGTTTTGTCCACTGTTGTATATGCAGCACCTAGAATTCAGTGCTTGACACATAAGAGACCTTCAATAATATTTGATCTTTCATTCATCCATTCACTTAAACAAGTTCATATGGGAGGAATTCTGGGATAAATGAGAAACAAAATCTGTTTTCATAAATTCCATATATTTGGCTGACAAATGTTTAAACAAAAAAATTATAAGATGAAGTGTAATATGAAATAGGTTTGTACACGGAGTATTATGGGAGCACTGAAGAAATAAGCAGAATTCCGTCGGGGGCTGGAACAGCTTTGAGGAAGATACTATGCTTACTCTAGAGGGGTAGACAGAGCTATTCCAGTGAGCGGAGAGATAATTGAGGGTGTGCTCTAGGAAGTTCAAATTCCAGAGACACAGACCTTAGGAAGCCTGACCAGGTGCTGATTGGGATATAAAATGAGCTTTACGGAGAGGCAGTGAAGGGGACTGAGAGACAGTGGTGCAAGTGTAAGAAACCTAGATTTTCTTTTTCCTTTTATGTATGGAAATCATTGAAGAATTTTAAGTATGGAAGTGAAATATGTATATTCATACTTAAGTAAAGGATGCAATTGAGCATGATGTAGTCTAGGAAATAACAAATTTGAATTTGGGCATGGTTTATAGCAATAGAGAAGACAAAACAGATTTCAACATTATTTGTACTTAGGAGGCATTAATGAGAGAACTGGCAAATGCATGGATTAGGGAGATAAGGGGAAAGAGTGAAATGGATGATGACTATTAGCTAAAAGCAATCAGTACTGTGACCAGGTCAAATTGAAGTTTTACTCACAGCAATCAGAGAAGGAAAAGAAATAAAAGGAATCCAAACTGGAAAAGAAGAAGTAAAACTGTCACTGCTTGCAGAAGACATGATACTATACATAGAGAATCCTAAAGACGCTACCAGAAAACTATTAGAGCTAATCAATGAATCTGGTAGAGTAGCAGGTCACAAAATTAATGCACAGAAATCTCTTGCATTCCTATACACTAATGACGAAAAATACGAAAGAGAAATTAAGGAATCACTCCCATTTACCACTGCAACAAAAAGAATAAAATACCTAGGAATAAACCTACCTACAGAGACAAAAGACCTGTATTCAGAAAACTATAAGACACTGATGAAAGATATTAAAGATGATACAAACAGATGGAGAGATATACCATGTTCTTGGATTGGAAGAATCAACATTGTGAAAATGACTATATGACCCAAAGCAATCTACAGATTCAGTGCAATCCCTATCAAACTACCAATGGCATTTTTAACAGAAGTAGAACAAAAAATGTCACAATTTGTATGGAAACACAAAAGACCCCAAATAGCCAAAGCAGTCTTGAGGGAAAAAACGGAGCTGGAGCAATCAGACTCCCTGACTTCAGACTATATTACAAAGCTACAGTTATCAATCAAGACAGCATGGTACTGGCACAAAAACAGAAATATAGATCAACAGAACAGGATAGAAAGTCCAGAGATAAACCCACATACATAAGGTCACCTTATCTTTGATAAAGGAGGCAAGAATATACAATGGAGAAAAGACAGCCTCTTCAATAAGTGGTGCTGGGAAAACTGGACAGCTACATGTAAAAGAATGAAATTAGAGCACTCTCTAATACCATACACAAAAATAAACTCCAAATGGATTAAAGACTTAATGTAAGGTCAGACACTATCAAACTCTTAGAGGAAAACATAGGCAGAACACTCTATGACATAAATCACAGCAAGATCATTTTTGACCCACCTCCTAGAGAAATGGAAATAAAAACAAAATTAAACAACTGGGACCTAATGAAACTTAAAAGCTTTTGCACAGCAAGGGAAGCCATGAAGAAGATGAAAAGACAGCAGTCAGAATGGGAGAAAGTATTTGCAAATGAAGCAACTGACAAAGGATTAATCTCCAAAATTTACAAGCAGCTCATGCAGCTCAATATCAAAAAAACAAAGAGCCCAATCCAAAAATGGGCAGAAGACCTAAAAAGACATTTTTCCAAAGAAGATATACAGATTGCCAACAAACACATGAAAGAATGCTCAACATCATTAATCATTAGAGAAATACAAATCAAAACTACAATGAGGTATCACTTCACACCAGTCAGAATGGTCACCATCAAAAAATCTATAAATAATAAACGCTGGAGAGGGTGTGGAGAAAAGGGAACCCTCTTGCACTGTTGGTGGGAATGTAAATTGATACAGCCACTATGGAGAACAGTATGAAGGGTCCTTAAGAAACTAAAAATAGAACTACCATATGACCCAGCAATCCCACTACTGGGCATATACCCTGAGAAAACCATAATTCAAAAAGAGTCATGTACCACAATGTTCACTGCAGCACTATTTACAATAGCCAGGACATGGAAGCAACCTAAGTGTCCATCAACAGATGAATGCATAAAGAAGATGTGGCAGATATATACAATGGAATATTACTCAGCCATAAAAAGAAATGAAATTGAGTTATTTGTAGTGAGGTGGATGTACCTAGAGTGTGTCATACAGAGTGAAGTAAGTCAGAAAGAGAAAAATAAATACCGTATGCTAACCCATATATATGGAATCTAAAAAAAAAAGTTACAAAGAACCGAGGGGTAGGACAGGAATAAAAACTCAGATGTAGGGAATGGACTTGAGGACACAGGGAGGGGGAAGGGTAAGCTGGCACGAAATGAGAGAGTGGCATGGACATATGTACACTACCAAATGTAAAATAGCTAGCTAGTGGGAAGCAGCCGCCTAGCACAGGGAGATCAGCTTTGTGACCACCTAGAGGGGTGGGACGGGGAGGGTGAGCGGGAGACGCACGAGGGAGGAGATATGGGGATGTATGTATATGTATACCTGTTTCACTTTGTTACAAAGCAGAAACTAACATAACATTGTAAAACAATGATACTCC
>RJWK010005843.1:0-37917 GCA_004363435.1 Platanista minor
GGGGGGGGGGGGGGGGGGGTGGTGGTGGTGGTGGTGGCTTGGAATCTGAGTATCTGCCTAAATGCTCCAGCCTTCTTTATGTAAATATGACTGTGGCTCTGTCACACCAGGCAAGAGGAGATGACCAAGATTAAGACTAATAATAAAAATAAAATTAAAACTCATTGGCTTTTTGGGACTTGAAAATTATGGTTGGGCCTCTGGTCCTGCTTCTGGCCTATAACTTGATCAAGGAAATAAAATTGAAGTTGATAAAACTTCGAGATCACTCAAGGTTGTTTTGTTTATATGCAACAAACCAAAGCACTTCCTCTCCAATATTGAATCAGTAAAGGTGAGAGATTTTCCCCCATGGGAGTTGTGGGGGAGAGGCCAACCCTAGATTGGAGCAGAAGGGGCCTGACCACCTCCCTTCAGGAGTTAACAGCTCAGGGAAAGCTGTTTCGTTGAAGAAAAGGCAAACAATGGCTCTGGCTGATTTCTCCTGGAATTGGCTGAGCTGCCTGGGCATTTTGGCATCTTCGAAGGCCAACCTAGCGGGTGCTGAACTAGGATATCTGTATCTGTGTCAACACAGGTTATGGAAGATCCCAGCCCCCGCTGCTTTCCTGTCCAGCTCACTAGGACTTCCCCTCTGTTCTGCATGCACTGAAATTTCCTAATTTCTTCACTCCAATTTCGATCCCTATTCTTTTCTCTATATATGCTCCCATCCAGCTCTCTATCCGTCTCTCTGTCATAGACTGCATCCATTTTTCTAGGGGGCTTCCGCTGAATTCATTCACTCCTGGTGAAAAAATTAACAGGTCACTGGTTAATCGGCTCACATGTTCGGTCAGAGCATCTGTGTGATGGTGCAACTGTTGTCTGTGGTTCTGTCAGTCTGTCTTTTTGCAGGCGGAGCTTGTGGGTACTGTTTTGGATGTATTATGGACTGGACAAGTTGTCTTCGTGGGGAGGGTGACCCACCTACCTATGTTTATTAAACTCCCACACACTTTGAAATGATATCAAAATTTCTTTCCTCCTGAAACTGAAAATATGAGTAAGCCAGAGAGGGAAGGCAATTTTATTCTGTTTCAGTTTGGAGTCTCCTTGTCTCTGCTATGTCTGGAAAAAAAATTCCAGGCTGAGATTCCAGCTGAGACAGACTTTCCTCTCCATTTGGAAAGACCCCACTTCAGGGATCAGCCAGGACAGATTTCTGGGGTCCGGAGGGAGCTGAGGGGTGTTTGAAATCCAGCCTCCCTTTTCCTAAAAAAAAAAAAAAAATTCTGGCCTCCAAATCAAGGAAGGAAATTAAAGGAGGCAAAAGGGAAAAGAAAGCAAGCTGGGGGAGGCCTCTCTTGGCTCCGCTCTGGCTCAGTACAGGTCCCCTGGCAGAGCCTCCAAGCTCAACTCAGGGGCCAGACCAAGACTAAGAGAAAACACATCACCCTGCTGTTCTTTTTAAATCTCCCCCTCCTTTCTTCCCCTCTAAAGAGCCCCACTCTACCCTAGGGCAGGAACCCAGACACAGTGCCAGAATCTCCCACCTCTTCTTGGTTGACCTCTGGGTGGGGGGGCTTTAAATCGACCTTGGACCCCTGTCCCTCTACCCCCCTCCATGCCTCCCACTAGCACTGCCTTGATCTGGGGAAGGAGCCTAGCAAACACGTATCACTACTCAGAGCAGCCAGACTGCTCCCCCCACCCACTCTACCTCCAGACTCTCTTTTAAATGATCACATTCAGCTCCCCAACCCCACTCAAAAAAGTCTAAAAAATGTAGCCTCCCTGATGCTATGGACCAGCCCTGCAGTGCTAATGGCTCTATGGGGATCCCACACTCGTTCTGGGAAGGAGCCTGTTTTGTAGGTGTGGGGCCTGGGGTAAAGGGCTTTTAAGTTAAACAGAAAGGAGTGTAAATCCTAGACAAGAGCAATTCTGTGCTTGCACAGCAGAGACCTCATGATAGGCGGCAAACGTGAATCTTGGATGATAAACACTGAATTTCAGAGGCCCCAGCAGTAGGAGGACCAGCAGATGCCAGGTTCGTTGAAGCAAAATTCAGCACACATTTCTACTCTGCAATGAGACGGCTTCCGGTGTCCTTTGCAGACATTGCAAAACAAGTGACTAATATACATAAATGTGCATGTGTGCACGTGTACACAAAACACCAGATTTTCTAAGAAAGAAACCCTGTCAAATCAGCAGTTGGAAAAACAAGATTCAATCTCTTAGTACCGCTGTCCGGCTGAGGAAGCTCTCTTTAAGCTAAAGTCACACTTTTATTTCACCCCAAGACCTTCTAAGGATAAATATGAGTTTTGTGTAAGTCTCTGGAGAGGATCACAAGCAGCCTGTTACTCTGAATGGATTATGTGAGATTCAGTTTACAAGGGCAAATTGCATTTCACACATGAGTCACCTTGAATAACCCAATAATTAATTAAAACCATGTTCTGCAGGGGATAATTTATTACGTTCACCAGCTTTTTATGAGCTAAGTGTAGTTTGGAAATGAAAAATGTGAGGGCTCTTCAATGATATTTGCACTGCATTCTGCACTGGCTCATGGAGATTCCCTCTCACCAGATCCCAGAGAGCAAAGTCAGGGGGTGGGGGACTTCAGCTTGGAAGGGTAGAGCCCATTTATTGCAGCTGAGTTGGACCCTCTTAAGCTCCTGTAACCAGGGCCCGGCCAGTGTTTCCTGGACTTCCTCTTGGAGATAAGTTGGGGCTTTGGGGTGGCCGAGGCACCAAAGCTGGGAACCCTGGAAAGAGGGAAGTGGTGTGGGCAGTGGGGAAGGGGTTCAGGGATGAAACAAAATCCTAGCTCCAGGCTCCTTGGCAGTTCCTGGGAAAGAAAAGTCAGCATCATGGTATTCTTCTCCATGCCAGGAGGTGCCAGCTTCTCTGGCTGGGCACCACCAAGCCCAGATCTCTTCTTAGTTTGGAGGTGGGGGGGGGCATTGCTGTATGTGTATGGAGGTGCTTCTCCATAGACGAGGGACCAGAACAAGCTTGTAGGCTGGTTCCTCTTCCCCCATTAGAAATCCTCACATTCTCCTTGGACACCACCAACTATGAGAGAAACCACCTATTGGTTATATGTCTGTTGTAATCTTTATACAGAATCTCCACTTTCCTCATCTTTATTGTCTCCAAGAAGCCCTGTGTGGAAGGCTGGGCAGAGACAATCACTCCCACTTTACAGATGAGGAGACTGAGGGTTGGAGAGAGATGGCCAGCCCAAGGACACACAGCTGGCAACATGTGCCAAAGCAGGGAGAGAAGTTCAAGCTCCCCATGTCAATAATGCCCTAGGGGCAGGAAAGAGTAAGATAAGGCAAAGCTAGTCTGGCCACTGCACCTTGGAAACAGACCATGCTCTTTGGTTCCCTTGGCAAGCATGGAGGCCTCTGGGGGCACCCCCAAGGAAGGGACTGGACTGTCCTGCCACAGCGGCAGTAATCTTGCCTCTAGATTTGAAGCTGTGTATCAGTCTCTGACACTCCTCAAAACCTGGATAATCCAAAGACTCATCAGAGGATTCCATTCTTGGCTGCCTGGGAATGGGAGAGGGAGGGAGGTCCCCCATTCCAAGGGCAATAAGGGAACCAAAGAGGGGCAGAATATGGCCTGTGGGGGGAGGGGGCATTGCCTGGCCCAGCTCCATTTTCTTTGGGAGGGGGTACAGGAAACTGTGCAGCGCTCCTGTCCACAGCCAGTTGCCCTAGACAGTGGAGCAGAAACCTGTAAGAATAAGTTGTTCGGTCTAACATAGAACAGTAATCTTTTTTGAAGATGACCAATACCTTTGGGAATCTGGTTGACCCAGGTTTTTTTAAAAAATCTATTTATTTTAATTAATTTATTTTTGCCTGCATTGCGTCTTCGTTGCTGAGCTCTGGCTTTCTCTAGTTGCGGCGAGCAGGGGCTACTCTTCATGGCGGTGCGCAGGCTTCGCATTGTGGTGGCTTCTCTTGTTGCAGAGCAGGGGCTCTAGGCACTTGGGCTTCAGTAGTTGTGGTACTTGGGCTCAGTAGTTGTGGCTCGTGGGCTCTAGAGCATGAGCTCAGTAGTTGTGGCACACAGGCTTAGTTGCTCTGCGGCACGTGGGATCTTCCCGGACCAGGGCTTGAACCCATGTCCCCTGCATTGACAGGCGGATTCTTAACCACTGCACCACCAGGGAAGTCCCTGACCTAGGTTTTCAAATAAACAAATGGTATGAAAAAAAGGAGACAAGGAGACTGCCATAAGAAAGTTGAGACATATCAACCAAATGTAATGTGTGACTTTATTTAGATTATGATTTGAGTAAACTAATTGTATAAAGACAGATTTTGAGACAACTGAGGAAACTGAAACATGGATAGTATTAAGAGGTCATTGTTAATTTTGTTATGTGTGATAATCACATTCAGGTTCTATTAAGAAAAAGAAAGAAAAGAAAAGGAAAGAAAGAAGTCCTTGTCTGTTATGGATTCAAACCAAAGTATTTTTGGATGAAATGATGTCTGGGACATGCTATAAAATACTCCAGAAAAAAACTGAAATAAGATTCGTTTTGAGTTGTTAATTGTTGACACTGAAGAGCTTAAGGGGTTATTATCCTCTTCTGTATGTGTGAAATTTACTTTTTATTTTTACTGTTTACTTTTCTGTACATGTGAAATTTGCCACTAGAAAACAAATCAATAAGGCTATGGATCCACATCCCAGAAAAACCACACACACACACACACACACACACACACACACCAACTTTCACCCTCAGTATCAAGGGGTGAGCCTTTGAGAACCCTCATGGAATTAAGTTCAGAATCTTCAGGCTCACCAAACATCCATTTTTCTCCAGGGAGAGAGCAGGATTGGAAAGTGTTTTAGCACCAGACTGATCCCATTGCCAACAAACACTGAGGAGTTTGAGTCTCAGGGGATTCAGCTATAGGTGAATATTCCAGGCATAGCTCCCTCCTTGGTCTTATGGACTAAGCTCCGAAGTGAAACAGGGTGGTAGGAGAGGGGTAGGCACAGGAGGGCTGAGCTTAGTCCCTAACTTTGTAGTTTTAGAAGTCACGGGGAATACATAGAAAAATTACTGCGTGTTCCTGAAATTTGTATAATATTGTACATCAACTATGCCTCAATTTTTAAAAATGCGTGTGTGTTAAAGGATTCCTTTATTTTGGAGTTAATATTTTATTTTTCCCCAATCCCTTTATTTCCTCCTTTTTCTTTCCTTTAATAACTTCCCAAATATCTCAAGTCTATTTGTATCAGTTTGTACTTT
Source organism: Platanista minor (assembly GCA_004363435.1). NCBI lineage: Eukaryota > Metazoa > Chordata > Mammalia > Artiodactyla > Platanistidae > Platanista > Platanista minor. The sequence continues at coordinate 5,285 of RJWK010005843.1, forward strand.
TAAATGGGATTGATTTCCATTTTAAAAATTGGAAACGACTTGGTGTTTGAATAGGGAAGAGAAAATGAAATGGTCAAAGCATGGATTTGGTGCCATAAAGACCCATGTTGGAGTCCAGGCTTCATTATTTATTAGCCTCTTAAAGTTGGACAAATTAATCTCCTAAATCTCAGTTTTCTTATCTACAAACATGAGAATAACAATTGCCCTCTACCCAGTTCTATTGCTGTGAGGATTAAATGAAAGGTACATACAGAGCGCTTACACTCCCTGGCACACCCGCACATGAGTGACGACGACGATGAGGATTCTGAAGGAGACTCCCCAAGAAGCCCGAGGGGCAACGCGCAGGGAGGTAGGGGCGCGAGGTGCTGGCCAAAGCGGCGTCCAGGGAGGCTGCGTCGCAAACCCGGGTCGGTCAGGCGGCCGCGCGTTTCTCTCCGACGCTCTAAGCGGGTTTTGGTCCAGCGAGAACTTCCATCTTGAGGTAGAACCTCTGTCTGAGGGTGAGGGATCCCTGGAGGGCAAGGTGCACCTAAGTCTCTGGGTGGAAGGGAGGTCTGGCTCCCGTGCTCTCCAGCTGTGCCTTTGAGGTTAGAGACCTCAGCCGCCAACGGGGCCGTTTTGCCAGGCGCGGGCGGGCGGACAAACCTCAGCTGGGTCCGCCGCATTACTGAAAAATCTGCCCGACCAAGTGTTTACACACGGGCACGGAAGGGAATTAAGGCTCTTGGACAAAAGCGGGAAAGCCCTTAGGCTGCCCCTCGTCTTGGTGGAGAGTTGTTGGGTTCCCTTGGGAGCCGCCTAGCCCGCCTAACACGCACGGGTCTCAGGCCACGAAGGGCCCCCCGGGGACGAGGTCCACGGTCCATCTGAACCTCCCCTGGTCCAAGGCTTGGCCTGCATCCCTGGGACAGGTGATTCCTGAGCTAGAAAAACCATGCAGGGGATAAATGCGGCAGAACCCAAAGGTAGGCTAGTGGGGGGGATTCCAATCCAAGGACGGAGAGCACTCCCAATCCCTGTCTGCTTCACCTCCGTACACACAATACACACAGGCAGCTGCAGATCTGGGTTGGGCCTGTGCTAGATCCTGGGGGATATTGAGGGACTGGAGGGGATGGAAAGATATGGTCTGCTTCTCATGGCTCTTCCTCAGGCCCCCATCTGGGCCTCTGGGGCTGAGCCTTGTTGCTCTGGAAAGTTTCCAGACTGACCTCAGGAATAAAAAACTGGAGCCCTGGCCTTGCCTAGAGGAGCTGGAACAGCCAGACCAGCAGTCCCTCAGCCTGGGACGGGTCGCCCTCGTGACCAAGCTTTGGTCCTGTAGGACCTGCTAGACAGGGAGCTGAGACTTGAAAACCACCCTGAACTTGTGAAGCTTCTATATACTCAAAAGTCCCCTGTCTGCCTGGGGGAGGCATGAGATGGATAGCCAGGGCATCACTGGAAGTTCCAACATCACATCCAGCTGCCAGAACCATCTAACTTCAGTGTTCATCTCTCCTCCTGCCCCCACTGTGGCAGCACAGAGCTGCCTGGACACACAGAACTGGCTATCAGTTCCCTGAGGCCAAGTCATTCTGACTTAGGCAAGACAGCTTCTTTTCCTTAGCATCTGCCACCCAGCTACTTGAGCACATAGCTGGCTAGAACTGAATGATCTCTAAGGAGCCTCCAATTCCAAATGCCAACTGACTAGTTTGGGTAACTAGGGGATTTGCCGCTTCCTATTCTAAACTTCTAGATCCTTAGCTCCTGATTTACCTTCTACACCTAGAGCTTCTAAGATTGGAATCTCCTCTCAAGCCCTACCGTGGCCGTATAAGCAATGTGAGGGGAGAGCAAATATTTTCATGTTTCTGGGGAAAAATTTCTGGCATCTGGGGACAATAACAGCCACAATCCCTTCCAATTATGGATAAAGCTATGGACTCTATGGAGGCCAAATATTTTTTAAGAAAATTTTTAGTGGGTGATTTTCCCATTTAAAGTGAAAGACACTTCGTCTACCCTCTCAGAACTCTTAGAAAACCTCTGAAGGAGGCTAGAGGGGAAGAAGCACTAGTTTAAGCCCAAGTGACCTAGAGCTGAGCAGATTATGAGCCCAGAGCTCTGCACCAATCCCAAATCTCACTTTGATGGAGTTCCTTATGTGTGGCCCAATATCAGCTCTGGACATTTAGGGTAACACTGTAGACAATTGGACAGATTCCTCCAGCCTCATAGGGTGTTAGGGTCTGGGATAAATGGCCAGTCCAGAACCTTGGGGGCGTGAATGAGATGGGCTTTCCTCCAGGTCAGAGTCCTCAGGTGGTAACAAGGAACTACCCAGTGTTCATCTCAGGCTGAGGCTGGGATTCAGAAAGGCAGATGGCATGTGTGCGCATGTGTGTGTGTGTACAGCCAGACACTCTTGGAGGCAGAAGGGTTATTTGCAAGGCTTTCTTGAATTCTAAGAAGGTAGTCTTTTGTGGCATCTTTCCCTCCCATCTTGGTTATGCTCCTTCAAAGACAGGAACCCATGAGCACCATGGACAGGACATGTCTTAGAAGTAATGGATTATGGGCCATTTTCCTCTTCTCCATTGTGTGTGTGTGTGTGTGTGTGTGTGTGTGTGTGTGTGTGTGTGTGTGTGAAATGCTTGCCTTTCTCTTCTCCCAACTTTGTTTCTTGGAACAGATGACTCAGTGAGAGGAAAAGGGAAAAGCTTTTGCGATGGTGGTGGTGGAGGGAAGAGGGCCACAGGATGGTCTGGTCCTGGGCCACTGGAAGGGTCTCAGATCTCTCAGCAAGGGGAATGAGGGAATCAGAGCAAGGAATCAAATCTCTCAAACTGTACTTTCCCCTAAACCTCAAAACTACAGCTCCAGTTCAGGCCAAATAAGCAGGTTTGGGACTGGAAGGGCCAGGGCCTCGTTGCTGACATTCCTCTTGATTTCAGGAGTGAAAACTTAGCAGAGTCTATACACGAGTAGCCAGAATTTATCCTGATAATGATCACCTACATCCACATTCCCTGAGGGAATAAACAAGGTGGAGGTGGGGGTGGGGGTGGGGCGGGTTGTGACTCAGATTGCTTTCTTGAATTTGCAGGTAGGTTTGTTGATATATTCCCCATTCCTGAGCCCCATGCAGGATCCCAGGGGCTGGAACAAAGGAAGCTGAGTCTCCCAGGACCCTGGAAGCTGCTGCAAACCCCAAAGACGTTGGCCGTGGCCTCTCACTTGAGGATCCCACCTTTATGAGTGGGATTTGAGGATCCGCTCCCAAGTGTGTGTAGGGGGTGAGGAGGCTGGAGGGCTCTGGGAGCTACAGGGTGAGGGTGGAGGAGGTGGATCTCCTGCACCAATTTCGTCCCATTTAATGGGCTACTGCGGAGTTTACACCCTAGGGCTGATCGTCCCATAACGGTTGCCTCTCAGAGGCTGGGTCGAGGGGCTGGGTGCCCTCAAGGACCTAAAAACTGCACCCCGCCCTCTAGACCTGCACGGAATAATCAGCGGCGAGCCTAGAGGCTTCTTCCTGGCTCTCGCCACAGTTTTCCTCCACACTGAGGCCTTCAACCTCCAGGAGCGCTCCCTTCCCTGCTCCCGCCTGCCCTGAGCCACTCTTGTGCCCAGAGTGAACACTGATGAGGACTTAAAGAGCAGCTGGTCCAACGCTTCCCTTCTTACACACGGCAGATAGGAAAACGGAGGCACAGAGAGGGGAGATGACTTTTGCCCCCCACTCCGAGCTACATCAAAACCTTGCCTGAACCTTGCGCCCCCTCAGTGCGGCCCTCTAGGCCCAACATTCCTAACGGCTGGGGCCGGATGCGCCTGGGCTTCTCTGGATTGGGGTTGCGGGCGCGTGATCGAGGTCGCCCTCCCAGTAAAACAAACGGTCCGAAGCGGGGGGGCTGGGGTCTCCGGGCCAGCGGGCCTTCCAACCCGGCATGCGCACACGTGGCAGGCCAGGAGCCGCCGGCTGTTCAGAGCCCAGCAGCTTTACTCCCATCCCTTCGCACTCCCCGCCTCCCTCCCAAGGCTCTGGACCCCGCTTACGTTCCCCGGCTCACCGCTTCTCCGGTTTCTCGGCGCCATCAGGACGGTGGCGGCGGCCATGTGGCTGGCACTAGCTTCTCCCCTTAGCAGACCCTCTTCGATTGCCCCTCAGATCCATTTGCTGGGTGGTGGAGGCCACGATCGGCTCTAATTTATGGACTAATAGCTGGATCCCTCAACCTCCGCCTCTGAAGCACTTAGGTTCGTCCTGAGAGGGTCCTAAGCCCAAGGATGTCGCAGGGCTGCCCGGCAAGAGGGACGCGGAGGTGAGAGTGGCCTCCCAGTCAGGCCTCCACTCTCTGGTTCTTGTAGCTCCCAGACTCCGCCGTTATTTTGTCCAAAAGGTTTTCCTCTGAGGTCCGTCCAGGCCCCCCCCTACGCCTGACTTCATTTCAGGGAGAAGGGCCCGGATCGCCTGTCATCCGCAGTCGGGCCTGGCCGTTCTCGCCGCTGGCGGGCTCGGGCTGGCGACGCCACTCCAGGAGCGCCCTGCGGGGCCGCCCCGCCAAGGGCAGGCTCCGGCCGCGGGGCGCTGCGGGCAGGCCCCGTGCAGACTTCGGAGAAAAACAATGGAAGATTGAGAGGGCCGGGAAAGGGGGTAGAGAAAAGTAAGAAGGGAAATAAGAGAGAAAAAACGGGGAAAAAAATAAAGAACTAATGAGAGGGAAAGACAGAAAAGGGAGAGGGAAGGAAAAAGGAGAAAACGAAAGAAAGAAAAGTGAGGGGAGGAAGAAGCAAACAAAAGGAAAACTGTAAGTGACAGAGAGGGAGAAAGGAACCAAGGGGAAAATAAAGGTAAACGGGGGTGGGGGGTGGGGGGGAGAAAGTTAGCAGTAAAGACAAGAAGAAAGAAAGAAAACAAGACGGCCCCAAAGGCAAGTTAATCAAAATTAAAGGAAAAAACAAAGGCAGAAAGAAAAACACAAATATAAAAAGAAAAGAAAGATTCCTAAAGACAAAAGACAGATGAGAGAGCATGCAGCCAGAAAGAAAAGGAACGGAAGAAAAGCCCAAAGAAAGGAGCGCACCGCATCAGGCCATTTTCCGGAAGCCGAGAGAAGTAAGCGACCTCCTCAAGCGGCTCGGCCAGGCCCACGCACTCTGGCAGGCCGGCGGAGCCCCAACCTTTCCAGGAGAAGAAGCGTTGCCGCTGCGAATAAATTCGCGTTTTCCCTCACGTCCTCCCAGAAGGCCGCGGTCGTCGCGACCACGTACATCCTTCCAGGTGGGAGGACGAAGGCACCGGGCGCTCGCTTTGCTTTACAAAAAATAAACCATAATTTAACAAATGCCCCCAAGCGGGGCTGGTGGGCTTCTCTCGCCCCCTCCCCCTCGTCGGCGGTCCCGAGCCCGGGAGGGGCGGGAGCTGACAAGGAGGTGCCAAGTCCCCGTGGCCGGAACCCCCGGGGGCGAGGCGGCCGTGCTCAAAGGCCTGGCTGTAAAGGTCACAGGCGGTCTGCGGGGCCGCGCTGAATGGGCTCCCGGAGGTAAACAGACTCTTAACTTTCAACTTGGCCTTGACCTTCCTGGAGGTGTCTGGCCGGTATGTAAAGGAGCAGCTGAGGCTTTCAACGCGTTTGGCTGGGTCGGTGAAGGGGGTTGGGATTCGGGGGAGGCTCAGGGGTCCTGAGGGTCTGCCTGGAGGCTCCCAGCGGGACACAAAGGAGTCTGTGGAGCGGGGGGAAGGGCTGGCTCAGCCCAGGCCGGCGGGGAGGTCAGGACGCCTGGGTTGTCCTAAACTTCAGCCCTGAACTCTTGTAGAGCCTGGGGAGGATATGGAGGCACTGAGCCTCAGGTTCTCTATGTGGGAATCGCAGGCTTACTCGAGGCTGAAAGAGGCAAGTGAGAAGTGACCAGTACTCTTTAGAGAAACTGCCCTTTTCTTTTCAAATAAAAACAGGTGCCTTGTAGTTCATTAGAAACAGATTCACGTACAGAAACAGAAATAGAGCTCATTTATTCAGTTTAGAAAATATTTTCATGTGCAAAATCTCATTTAATTTTCACAGCATTCCCGTGAGGTAGAAATTATTGTGCCTCTGAGGAGACAGAAAATTTTTACACATAAGGAGGCAATCTTACCTTATCTGACTCCAGTTGAAGTCTATGATAGGTCACAGACCGTTGCAAATACATAAACATGTACAGAACATGGGAGCACATGCTCATATGTTCATAATATGTTATCCAGAACTGTTCCCTGGTATCTACTAGATGCTAAATAAGTTGGGGAGGAGGGCTTCCCCGGTGGCACAGTGGTTAAGAATCCGCCTGCCAATGAAGGGGGTCACAGGTTCAAGCCCTGGTCTGGGAAGATCCCACATGCCGCAGAACAACTAAGCCTGAGCGCCACAACTACTGAGCCTGCGCTCTAGAGCCGGCGCCACAACTACTGAGCCCGCGTGCCTAGAGCCAGTGCTCCGCAACAAGAGAAGCCACCGCGATAAGACTGCGCTCTGCAACGAAGAGTAGGCCCCTGCTCACTGCAACTAGAGGAAAGCCCGTGCGCAGCAACCAAGACCCAACGCGGCCAAAAATAAATAAATAAATTTATTTAAAAAAGTGCCTCGAGGATATTTAAAAAATAAATAAATTGTAGAGTAAAACGAAAACAACACCCCCATAGTATTTACTTGTATTGAAATGTATCTGTTTACGTAGGGGTCTCCAGCACAGCTGGTGAGCTTCTCCAGGGCAAGGCTTGAGTTGGTCATCTCTGCATTCCACAATGATGCAGAGTTACATGCATTTAGCTGCTTATTTCCATGGACACAGATAAGAACACTAACATCCAAAAAGCACAGTTGCAGGCAGTTTTGCTATGAATCCTTAAATTTTTGTATTCAATTAGTTTTCCTTCTAAAAAATAGATAGGCTGATGTAAAGTGAAGAAATAGCCAGTGTACATCTTGAATTTTTTCACAGTGAACACACCCATGAAAGTGTCATATAGATTGAGATTGATAACATTTCCAGCCCCCAAGAAGGCTTCCTTACATCACCTCCCTGTCAGGAGCGCCCCTCCCCAGGGTAATCTCTTCTGACCTCTATTACCATAGATTGATTTTGGCTATTCTTGAACTGCATAGAAATAGAATCATACAAAAGTTACTCTTTTGTGTCTGGCTTCTTTCACCCACCTATCTGTGCCATTTATGTTGTGTGGAGCAGTCTTTTTTTTTTTTAATTGATGTTTGGTACTCCATTCTTTAATTATAGTACAATTTATTTGCCCATTCTACTATTGATGGACATTTGGGTTGTTTCTATTTTTGAGCTATAATAAATAAAGCTGTTTTGGACACTTTAGTACATGCCTATTGATGAACAAAAACATTCATTTCTGTTGGGTATGTTCCCAGAAATGGAATTGATTGGTCTATTTTTAAAATTTAGGGATCTATTCATGCCTGTGCTGTCATCCACCAAGCAAAAACCAGTAAAAAAAATTCTTAGTCTTTAGGTAAAAATCCTGGTATTTCTGCCTTTCGTAATCAGACAAACAAGAGGCTGTAGTAAGAAACTGGAAAGCATCACAGAGACATCTCCTCCCTTTTCTCTCACGTTGTTTTCAAATACAACAAAATCCATTGAGGATTTCATGCTTGTGTCTTCATTTATTAGCAGTGTTAATTGAGGGTGATCTATCATCTTCACTACAGCCCTACAACTTGGGGCAACTCCAGTTTGCATGGGCCCTTTCCCAAAAAATGGCTCAAGTTCAGACTCAGGTTGGTGAGGGGCACGGCTGAGCCCACCTAGAGGGCAAGGTGGTCTGTTCTATATAATTGCCTTGAGCCTCGTGTAGAATGCAAAAGTTCCTGTCTTCTCCAGAAAAACTGTGAGTTCTAGAAAAAGTGAAGCCAGAAGGATTTGATTTGGGAGGGGTAGTGGTGGAAACAGAAAACCTCTGAAGACAGATCTGTGAAACAAATTGGTTTGGGTCTTCTGCCTTGCACTGCACAGTAGGCCCCAACAGAGAGGCCTCAGGCAATTCCTCCAGTGGTTGGGGCTCCCTCTCCCATCTCCTTTTCCTTCTAAGGAAATGTAAAGCCTGGAGGAAGCAGATAGGGGAAACGGAAATCCAGACCCCCTTTTACAGCCAGGTCCAGAAGCTCCATTTCCACTTTAGGTCTGAACGTTTAGCGTCTCCAGTTCTCAAGTCTCCTTCTTTGGAGCACGTGTCCCGCTCCCTCTCCCTCCCACCCCTCTCCGAATCCGGAGCTTTCTGGACAGAAACTGGAGTCCCTGGGGAAGAGAAGTCCCAGGCACTCCCCCGGGCCCGGGAGCAGCTTATTACTGCGTATCCAGGATGGAAGGGGCACCTGGAGTGAACTGGGATGCTAGTACCTAGGACTCATAGCAAGGGGCTTCCAGAAATACCCCTTAATCCCCATTTTCCAGCCTCCTCTGACTCAGGCACATTCCCGGGTTCCCCTGTCGGGCCCAAAGCGGCCTCCCGGCCCCACCCCCGACTCCCCTTCCCCCCACGAGATGGACACTTTATAGGGAGAGCTTTTTATTCTCTCGTTAAACCTGCCAAAGCACAGGAGACAGAGAGCCAGGGAGGGAGAGGAGGCGACTGAGGTGGGGCGGGCTCCGCGTCCCCTCTCCCGCCTTCCACTACTCCCCCACCCCCCGACGTAGCTGGATTGCTCCAAACTGGAAAGCAGCGAAAGGACACCTCCTCTCTTTTCTCTCGTTTTCAAATGCAATAAAAAAACCGAGAGAGGGAGAGAGGGAGGGAGGGAGAGAAGCAGAAAGGGGGGGAGGGAGGACGAGAGAGAGAGAGAGAGAGAGAGAGAGAGAGAGAGAGAGAGAGAGAGAGAGAGAGAGAGGGAGGGAGGGAGGGAGGGAGGGAGAAGAGAAAAGAGAGAGAGAGAGAGAAAGCGGGGGTAAAGTATTTTCGCAATTTCTGCCATGAAGATTTTATTAGCTTCTCTCCGCCAGGCCGCAGCCAATCAGCGCGCGTGCCCGGGCACCTGCGTCTCCTGCGTCAAGACGGCCGGGCTGAGCGAATGCAGGCGCCGAGCGAGCTGGGAGCGATTTAAAACGCTTTGGATTCCCGGGGCCTGGGTGGGGAGAGCGAGCCGGGTGCCCCCTGTATCCCCCACCCCCAGCACCCCATGAGCCGACGCTCGGCCCCATGGAGCCCGGCAATTATGCCACCTTGGACGGGGCCAAGGAAATCGAAGGCTTGCTGGGAGCCGGAGGGAGTCGGAATCTGGTCACCCACTCCCCACTGACCAGCCACCCAGCGGCGGCGCCTACGCTTATGCCCGCTGTCAACTACGCCCCCCTGGATCTGCCAGGGTCTGCGGAACCACCAAAGCAGTGCCACCCATGCCCCGGGGTGCCCCAGGGGGCGTCCCCAGCTCCCGTGCCGTACGGCTACTTTGGAGGCGGGTACTACTCCTGCCGAGTGTCCCGGAGCTCGCTGAAACCCTGTGCCCAGGCAGCCACCCTTGCCGCCTACCCTGCGGAGACTCCCGCGGCCGGGGAGGAGTACCCCAGCCGCCCCACCGAGTTTGCCTTCTACCCGGGGTACCCGGGACCCTACCAGCCTATGGCCAGTTACCTGGATGTGTCGGTGGTGCAGACCTTGGGCGCCCCTGGGGAGCCTCGCCATGACTCCCTGCTGCCTGTGGACAGTTACCAGCCCTGGGCCCTCACCGGTGGCTGGAACAGCCAGATGTGTTGCCAGGGAGAACAAAACCCACCGGGTCCCTTCTGGAAGGCGGCATTTGCAGGTAAACTGCCCACTACTCTGGATCCCCTTGGCGCTGAGTGTGGGGTTGTAGGCCCTGCTGGCACTTGCCTGGGAGGAGGTGGAGGGAGACTTGGGGCTGGTGAGGAGGAGCTTGGTTCTCCTTGGTTGGCTATTAGGACTCTGAAGGAGGGTCCAGGCAGTTAGAGAGCCTGGGTAGAGGCCCCAGAGGGTCTGTGTGAGGGCCTGAGCTGCGGGCTATCTGAAGCCTGAGGACCACCAAGCCCGTGACCTCCCCAGGAGGCCTTGGGACCAGCCTTTCAATATGTTGGTGTGTTTGGCTCTCTTTGCTGTTGTTTGGGGCTCAGGGTATCCCTGCCCAGCAGGATCCCAGTTTAATTCTTCAAAAGGGCCAAATAGCTCTCAATTCATTGAGTATGGGGTACAGTGGGGTGAGTGGGAACAGAGAAATTCGATGTTCTGTAAAGAATACAACCCCTCACTTTCTCTCAGATGAGTATTTCAGTTTCCAAAGGTAAGTTTAGATTTCCTGCAGCCATGGCTTAGGTGTGTGCATTAGTGCACGTGTGTGTTGGGAGTGGGGCCAGAAACGTGTTACCCCCGTACAGAACGTGCTTGTAGTATCTTATAGAACGGCCAAGAGTTGGAAAATGCATGTGAGGGTGGACATACGTAGACGGTGGGCAAAGGTCTGGCCGTGTGTGATGGGTGTGTTTGCAGACTTGCAGGTGTGAGGGCAGTGAAGAGTGAGAGTGGCCTGCAGAAACCGCTTTCCAAGGCTCGGCGGTGATCAGAGCTGGAAGCCGAGGTGTCCTCTTGTGCTTTGGGGAAACAGGAGTGCACGAATGCCTGTAGGGTTACCTGAGTGCTCCTGCAGGATGACTTAGCTTGTGGGGCCTGGGTCTGCGCCTGAGCTTGTGCCAGGCGGTGGTGTGAGCATGTCTTTCTCTCCCTCCCTCTCCTGCCGCGCAGACTCGAGCGCGCAGCACCCTCCAGACGGCTGCGCCTTCCGCCGCGGCCGCAAGAAACGCATTCCCTACAGCAAGGGGCAGCTGCGGGAGCTGGAGCGAGAGTATTCGGCTAACAAGTTCATCACAAAAGACAAGAGGCGCAAGATCTCGGCGGCCACCAGCCTCTCAGAGCGCCAGATCACCATCTGGTTTCAGAATCGCCGGGTCAAGGAGAAGAAAGTCCTCGCCAAGGTCAAAACCAGCGCTATTCCTTGAGGGAGCTCCCTGGCTGTGCCTGGGGAGCGGGGGAGGAGGAAGTCAGAGTATCCTGGGGAGACCAGGAGCCTGCCACAGCCAGGCTGGGGCCCAGGACTCTGCTGAGAGGCCCCCAGAGGTGACACTCTTCCCAGACCAATGCTCCTGGGCTGTTTCCTCAGGGACAGCTTGGGTACCCCATTGGTCCCAGAGAGCCAGCGAGGCCCAGAGTTAACAGCCCAGTCCACCAGGTAACACCACCCAAAGGACCTTGTCCCAGTCATAATCATTCATCCTGGCAGTGGCAATAATCACCATAACCAGTACTAGTTGCCATGATAATTAGTATCATATTTTCTATCTAGAGCTCTGTAGAGCACTTTAGAAACTGCTTTCATGGATTGAGCTGATTACGAATAAACTTGGAAGGAGACCGGTGGCAGGAGAGCTTCCTCTGGAACCCTTTCCATGTCCAAAGCCCATCCCCGGCCCAGTGAAAGCAGAGGAGCCAAGAAATGGCAGATTCACCCCCTGTGACTATGTTGCCCCTTTAGCATTTTTCTAAGATGACAGCTATTAGGCAGGATGGACAACACTGTAGGGTGCATCTCCCTCCCTCCGTGCCCATCCCCTAGGTTGTACCCACTGGTCCCAGAAGTCCACATCCCCAACTCTTCAATTTCGTCCGTGTGTGAAAAAACAAGCCAGCGAGCTGCCCTCCGAGGTCTGTTCTCCTTCCTTTCAGAGAAATGGGGTTTGAGAAAGTGCCTGGATAATTCACCACTTCCTCTCCAAAACTTTCCAAACCCTCCCTTAATGTTACTGGTGGTTCTGACCTAAGGAGGTCGTGGTTCATTGGGCATTAGGGAGCCGCATGATAATAGATATTTGTGGCCTTGTAGACGGAGCCCCTCCCAGGCACAAACGGTTACAGAATGAGGGAACAGTAGCCTATCCATGGTAGGCACGTCCCAAACACACTGGTATAGCCCAGAAGGAGAAAAACAAAAAAAACAAAACACAGAAAATGGCTCCTTCACTACCCATTCCTCCTCTGCTTGCCTGCCGGTGACACCGCGGAGCTTGCAGGGCTCAGGCCTGGGAGTCGCGGAAGGCTCTTTTTCCAGTGAAAGAACCACGGGCGGCGGAAGCCCAAAGACCCAGTCTCAGAGTGGGGAATGGCAGGCAGCCGGGACAACAATGGGCACAGACTCGTTGCCTTTTCACTTTGCGCTGGTTCAGTCCACATACCCTGAATTCTGGGTGGGTGGAGGGCAGGTTAACGCCAACTCTGTTTTCCGCAGCCACGTAGACAGTATGGGAACAGTGCGGAGTTCCAAAAACCTGGGGCAGACCGGCTGTTAGCAGAGCCAGGGACCCTGATGTCCTGTACCTGGGCCCTGTACCCGGTGGGACTCGCTACCTTGGCCGCGCAGCAAATCAGCGGGTTTGAGCTGGATCTTCCTGAAGCCCAGGCTGGAGGATTCCGGCAGACACTCTCCCGGCGATCGATCGAGTGCCCAGGCGTGAAGTGGAGAGGACCCAACGCCGGACCCACGATCCGAGCCACCGAGCAGCGAGTAGGCGGGAGGCGAGCAGCCCGAGGGAGGCGCCCGGCCATGGTCTCGATGGCCGCTCCATCTCGGAGCAGGCTCCTCCTTCTCCAGGAAACCCTGGGTTGGCCGCCGCAGCCGAAGAATTCGAGTCGGGTGGGATCCCAGTCCTGTCTCATCTTCCGGGAAAGAGTTGGGAAGACTGTTCTAAATCTTTTTACCAAAGAGGATCCCGAGGCTGTGGGGAAGGGCCCCGACGGGCAGTCACCCTCCCTCCCTGGGTCTTCTTAGAATGCATGTGCTTGGGGAAGGGGAGGGTGTCAGTTTCGTGATTTAAACAATTCTTCCAAGCCCCGTGGTCCAGTTTAAGCTCCCTGGTGTCGCGTCCCGCCCAGGGGAAGTTACTTTCTGCCTTCCACGTTCTCCTTCAAGCTCAGTCTCAAGAGAGGAGCTTTTAATATCGCAGGTTCTCAAGCTTACTGGGTGCAACCCCCTCTCTCGCCGCTTTAGAAAGAGCGAGACTTCGGCGCAGATAGGCCCATGGGTAGAGAGAGCGCCCTGGTGCCGGCTCCCCACATGGGGAGGAGAAAGGCCACAAGAGGGGTTGCCACTTGGACTTCCGGAGATGGCGTAGGTAGAAGCCTAAGGAGTCAGGGGGCCTCGAGACTCTGGACTTCCAGAGCGCTAACTCCTCCACTCCGCTATCAAGCTCCGCTATTAAAGTTTCGGAGCTCTTCTATTATTCTCTCTCAATAATTTTAGAACAAAACAAAAGATTTGGGATTTCAGAGATTTATTTCGCTACCAGTGTGTTTGGCCTATTAAAAAGACAAGCGCGCCCCCTTCCGGTAGAAGCTCGCCATTACAGGGACACCCGCTGGTCTGCTCGGCTTTAACCCCTCAACCGAGCCTCTGGCTTCCAGATGCCTGGGGCGTCGGGCCTTCGGGGTTGGGGAGTTCGGGGCTGCGTGTGAGAGCGCCGGGACCCGGAGTCGCCTGGAATTGGGCCAGGGTATAGGCAAATGTATCGGTCCAGCGACTGAGAGACTCAGGAGGAAGGCTAGGAGAGCAGCGAGCCATCTCGAATAGTGAAAAAACAGGGCGTCCAGGACTCCCGGGGGCAAGGCTGCGGCGCCATCAGCCCTCGGTCCAGGTCTTCGTTCCACTGGAGTATTATATTATCTTCCTCTCCAGGCCAATTCGCGGCGAACCCCTCTCCTCCCCTTTTATCCCCCCGACTCATTTACTTGTATGGAACCTGTGCAAAAAAAAAATTTTTTTAAATTTCGCTTTGTATTAAGCCCTTTTATGGAAGCTCTTTCCAAACACCAATTTTACTCCCGAGGTAAATATACCCCCTCCCACCGAGGCCGACCATTTAAAAATCTTTCAGTAATTTGTGTCAAAATTACAACAAAATATATCTACATGTATTTGCCTGTAGCTATTTGCTTTTTAAATAGGGCCATTTTAAGCTACAGGAGAGAGGGTTTTGCTAAATTTAGACTGAAATGTGTTGACTATAACGTTCACAAATAGGTAAATTCAAACAACATTCTCATGAACAAATAAACGCAGAGGCGCACAAATAGACTCCGGAAAATACACCGGGCGTCTTTTCACCAGAGAGGTGTAATTTTACTCGGAGCTGCTCTCCGCGACCTCTCCCTTACTCGGAGCAGAACATCCCCGGTTGAGTCTCAGCAGACGTCGAAACAGGATCCGAGGGTCTCGTCTACGCTGCTCCAGGACCGAAATCACTTACTTCCAACTCCAAACCAGGTGGATTTTATTAGGCCTCCAGAAGCAGACTTACGGGGTAGTGGTGGAGAAGTGCATAGACGTGACCTCCGGAAGCTCTTTTCGAATCTAGGTTCTCGAAGCAGCCCAGCGGAGAGCGAACCCGAGGCTCTGGCTCCGGGGTCCTTCACTCGTGCTGGCAAACGCTTCCCACACTTCCCACCACCCTGGAAGTCGCGTGGCCGAAGCCGGCGACTCTGCACCGCCGTGCCCCCCTCCGCAGTCACCCCTAGCTAGCCACCCCTGCTCTGAGTGGTTCGAGGACCAGAAGATGTCCTGCGGCAGGAAAAAGGCCCAGATCAAGACCCCCCCAGTTCTACGAGAGGCGCGGCTCCCCTCCTCCAACATGGGGCCAACTGCCCTTTCCTCCTCCAGTCCCCCTCCTCCCCTTAATTAAAGTTTTATTCAAGGTCCTAAGTGCTGCACTTTAATCAGGTTTCCTTCGGGGGAAACCCTCTGTGCCCCCGCCCCCGTCCGGTCTAATAGAAACCCCAGAGCTTCAAACGTGAATTAAATAAATGAACCCGTTACCGTAAACTGGCAATAAAGTGCGGAGGCAACTGCTGCGGAGGGGGCGAAAGGAGAAGTTCCGTTGTTTTTGAAAGAAATTTATACCACATTCTCACCCACCTGAATAGTCCCTCTCCGGGAAAGTGGGGAGAAAGCACTGGATCGGCCCTCGGCCTCTCACCCGAGTGGGACACCCCGCCCCTCCCCCCAGGCGCTGGCCTGGGCCCGGGGGGGAGATTTTAAAACATCCAATGGGGAACTGATGCCAGCCTTTCTTCCTCTTTAGGCTACCAGTTACTTTTGTGTAGAAAGCGGGTGGGGGTGGTCGGAGCAGACGGAGAAGTTAGGGAGGGAAAGGCAGTCTGCCGGCGCCCAGAGGTGAGGGTCGGGTCGGGGCCTTTGCCATTGAACTTGAAGTTTCAGGCCTTTGGTCTCCGCTGCCCCTACCCCCACTCTCCTCAGCTCTTTATGGGAAGCGGGAGGAAGGTGAGGGAAGGGGTCCCATCTCTGGCCTCGGGAAGGAGGGAGGAGGCCAAGCGGCGTTGGAGGGTCCGGAGCGACCGGAAGACCGTCCAGAGACGCCGAGGTTGGCGGGGAGACGAGGCGGCCCCGGGCTGCGGTGGGGAGAGTACTCCAGCCTTCTCTGGGCTCGCAGACGCGAGGTGGGGACCCTGGGGCTGTGCGCCGTCTCCCTGAGCCTCGCCCCGGACCCGGCTGGGAGGGGGGCACCCGGTGCTGCGCTCCGGTCCTTCCTCCTCTAGCCTAAGGTGCGCGAGCAGAGCCCTGCGCCACTCGGAGGCTGGAACCTTCAGGCCGGCGCCGCCCCAGCTCAGGGCCTTGGGGCCCAGCTGAATTCCAGACCTGGCCTTTGCAGAGAGAGCGAGTGTTATGCCCCTAAATCTCAGATCAAGACCCGCTCATTTTGCTACCTCCAAGAGTGCGTTTCTCTCTAAAAAGGTAAACTAGCTGATTCGTGGGCCAAGGTCGTTACCGCTCTCTCAGTCTGAGGACCCGCTCAGGGAGCCCTGGTGGCGGGGCGGGGGGGTCCTCCCAGGAATTTGGAGGACTCCGCGGTCACGGCGGGCAGGGAAGTGCGGGCGTCAGGCTCTTGCAGAGACCACTCGGCGGAGCGCCTCCTCGTTGGTTCCTGGAGAGACCGGCAGCCACCTGGGCAGACGGGGACAAAGAAAGCGCTTCGCAGCACACGGGACCTGCGCGCCCTCGGCAGGGGAGAGTCTGGCGGGTGAGAGCAAGGACGCCCCCCATACGACCTTATGTTTGTCTCCGACTGGATGGAATCCTGGTACAGACAAAATTAATGTTATTGTTATGTTGTTCTTATTTAAACTGTAATACTTTACAAAACATCTACTTTGAAAGCTGGATGAAAATTAACCGTAATGATAACGGTAATGATGATTTATTAACACACTCTTAAGGGAAAGGCTCTGGCCCTTTAAAAAATAAATCAGTGCAGCTTAGTCTCAGATGGCTGCCTTCCTTCTGCCATTCCTATGCCCTCTTCGGAAGCTTGGTTAGTGCTGAGATCTGAGGAGCAACTGGAGGTGTTGCCCATGGCTGGCACATCTGCACAGGGACTCAGAACCTGCACAGAAGCAGCAGGGGGCCACATGCCCATGTCCTCAGCCACTGACACTGCTAACTTGTTGTTCTTGGGGTGGGGGCAAGGTAATCTACAGACACACTCTGGACTCACCTAACCCTCCCAGCCCCAGCTGGTTCCTGCCCATGCCTTCTCAGAGCTACTGTCCCCACACTGACAGGACCCACTTTATAATGTGAGGACACAGAGACTAAGTGTAAGCTACTTGATCAGTGTCGCAGCCAGCAGTGGCTAAGCTGGGCCCCCAAAGCAGGAGCTCCTGAGGACTAAGCTCTGTGGTCTACGCCAGCGCAAGAGAATAGGAAGGGGACTTCCCTGGTGGCGCGGTGGTTAAGAATCCACCTGCCAATGCAGGGGACACGGGTTCAAGCCCTGGTCCGGGAAGATCCCAAAAGCCGTGGAGCAACTAAGCCCCCGTGTGCCACAACTACTGAGCCTGTGCTCCAGAGCCCGCGAGCCACAGCTACTGAGCCCGTGTGCCTGGAGCCCGTGTTCTCAGCAAGAGAAGCCACCGCAATGAGAAGCCCGCACACTGCAAGGAAGACCCAACACAGCCAAAAATAAAGAACAAAATTTTTTTAAAAAAAGAGAGAATAGGAAGCCAAGCCTCTCCTTCACTCCCAACATACCTCTCCTCACCTGTTTCCATCTGGAGCCATCCCTTGAGGTCACAGAGCTGCACTCAGACTCCCTAGACCCAACCCTTCTTGGGTGCACCCGGCAGATTTGCATAAGTGCAACAACAGGGGAATAAACACAAGTTCCATCACTCATTTTTCGAGTGCCTACCGCATGCAAAACCTTCCACTGAGGTGGAAGGCTGGAGGAGATACAGTGGAAATACGGTCTCTCTTCCTACTGATCCCTGCCTCTCGTTCTGCCTCTCATTTGCTGCCAGATCTTAGGTCTGCTGTTTCCTCAGATGTGACCTGAAACCGGGGGACTATATTCTGTGATCTCTGACATTGTAAGGTGGGCCACATGCCTACACATGGGGAACTGAGACCGAGAAAGATTCACCCCTCCTCCCACGGCATATGGAGAGGCTTTCCGGAAAAGGCTGTGTTGGAGAAGGACCTCGAAAGATACTTAAATGCCAAATCCGGGTGGGAGATGTGAGCAAAACTCGGGAGAGGGGACAAAAGAGGCAGGTCTCTGAGGGAAACAGGTCTGGACCTCCGCTCTGGTTGGGGCAGAGCTGGTAGGGAAGAGGGCAAGGGCGTTCTCACTGGGTCCTGAACGCTGGGCGAAGCCTGTGCTGTGATCAGACAGCCTCCTGCCCGTTCAGGCTGTGACAGCCCCACTCCCACCCAGGCGCGCACGCACCGAATGTTGGTGCAGGCGCTACTGGCGGCACACCGCAGGCCCCACGAGGAGATAAGGAGACAGCTCTCGGAGAGAGGAATCGGTTCCCCCCTGGACTCTCAGCTTCCCATCTTAGGTGTGTCCAGTCTGTCGCCCCCGTCTGAGACCTGAGCTCGGTCTTCGGCTGACGGTTGAAGTTCGCCACCCTTCCCCCTCCAGGCAGGGTTTTGTCGTTGAACTTGAGCCAGGCCATAAACATTCCTTCACCCCTCGGGGAGCTGGACCGAGACGGGGAGGGGGTGGAGGGAAAGATGGCGGAAGAGGGTTGTGGAAGGATCCGGAACGCCAGAGAGCGGGCATCTCCCACCCAAGCCTGCATTGCTTTATCAACGAGCTTCGGATATTTGCATTCTGCGGAAAATTCGCCAGATCTGCATTTTAAAAATCCGATTATTGAGGCCTTATTGCAAGTTAGACCAATAATTTAGTCAGGATCAACGTAATGTAACTTTCACTCTCACTCATTCGTAATTCATGTTTTCTTATTTTAGGTAGTAAAATCCCCTATTCTTTTTTTAACGAGCAGAAAAAGCAAATGCATAAAGACCAAACGAATAATAGCTACAGCAGAGGAATTACTAGAGAAGATTGGAGTAGGTCATCCCTAGGTCATCGCCTCTGCATTTTAAAAGCGCCCCTCTCTGGGCGGAACAATCCCAGCCTGCGGCCGATGAGCCCCGCGGAGCCCTCGTTCTCCCCAAGATCCGGAAGCTTAGACTTGGTAAATGCCCCCCACCCCCGCGCCGCCCCCGTCCTTGGCCTGGGGAACCGCCCGCGGGACCCGGGAGCCTGGCGCGTGCTTCCCAGTGACCTGCCGCCGGCGGAGGCCGCTCAGAGCGGCCTGCTGAGACCTTATTAGAGTTTTTCCTCCCTTCCTTCTTTCCTACCTTCCTTCCTTCCTCCAGGATCCCGGAGCAAGGGAGGATCAAAGACTCTATCCCGGGGTCTTTTCCTGGGTCAATAAAACCCAGTGTTACGGGTAACTGGGCGCGCGGCGCGGGAGACGCGGGGCTCTTCTGTATCTCCTGCGGCGCAGCTCCGCGCGCAGGGCTTCCTTCCCCGCGAGGAGCCCAGGCGGCTCGGCGAGCGGCCGAGAAGGCACCAAACCCTGGCGAACCTACGACAAGCTCCTGGCCTCCTAAACGCCCGGAGGCAGGACCTCACTAGCAAACTGGAAAGGGGGCTTGACGGAGCGGTCAGGATACTGCTCTCCGCACTCAACCCGCCCCCTCGTCCCCATTTGGCTTTAACCTGCCCGAGGACTTGGACCGAAGAGGTTTTTTTGTCTCATTCTCCTCCCCAGCCTTCGATTCCCCAGGCCCTCGGGGCCCCGGAAAGGAAAGAACTCAGTCAACCCCTCCCCTTTGTCTGACCTTTGGGGAAAAGAGGCGTGGGCGCCTGGGTCAAGTTCACGCACCCGGCCAGCATCTTTTAGGGCAAGTGGGGCCACCTTTGTCATTTGGACCAGAAGGGTCCTAAGCAATCGGGATTGGGGGGAGGGGCGGGGGGTGCAAAGCTTCCAGAAAGGCTTTTTGATTTTAGTCTGCTGTTCCGTTCTCACATCCCCGCCCGCCCGCCCCTCCACTCAGCTCTGTAGAGGAGAAATAACTCGATCTGAAAGGAAGCCGTTTATTTGGAAAAATAAATGCGAAGGCCTCGTGGAGTGAGCTTCTCAGAAATGGTCTTAAGTCTTTGGCACTTGGGTAGTTTTTCGTTAGTTCTGTCCCGGTGTTTATGAAAGTTAAGGATTTGCAGTGTTTATTTGGTACAACCGTTTCTGCGGAATCTGACTTAGAGTAAAAGAAGCCACATCTACACTGCTCCTCAAAAGCTTCAGACTAAACACATTGAAATAATTACCCGCAACATTCCAGCCCTTACCAAAAAAAAAAAAAAAAAACTCTCAAAGTGCAAAAACAAAAACAAACCAAAAAACTCTATTCAGATAGCAGAAAACAGAATATGGGGCTTTAAACACACAAGTACTCTAAAAACTTTTAATAAACAATGCTCTTTAAAATTTTTTTCCCGTTCTTTATTCCAATGCTCATGTTTTATAATTTGCAGCCACTGTTATTCGTTACTTTTGTCTTTCCCCTCCCAACTTAGTTATATGCATCCTATCTCGAGTCTAAAAACACACTATACATTTACAATGTCATAAGCAATTTCCCAAGTTATTGCAGTCTTCTAAATGCCAGTTAAAAATGCATGATATGAAATGAAATGAGTTATCATTTAGAAAACAATTTCCCTAATGTTAGTCATTTAGGTTGTCCCCACATTTAAAGAGAAAACTATTTTTTTCCTGATTAGAAAAGTAACACATTTTCATTGTCAAGAATTTTTTTTTAATCTAAAAAATATTATAAAGAAAAGAAAACTACCCCATATCCTATCACCTAAAGTTTACCAAAATGAATCTTTTGTGGTATGTTCTTTAGTTGTGTTTTACACAAATACGTATAATTTCAAAATTGAGATTCTGCATGAACATTTTTGAATCTTGCCTTTTAACTTAATATTAGATGAACATTCCTCAGTGTCATTAACCATTCTTCAAAAACATGATTTTAATGATTGCATAGTATTCAGTCTTCCAGGGGTGCCATCATTTGGAAAAGCATTTCTCTAATTATTGATCATTTCCGTGTTTACCTTTTTAAATAATTCATAAGAGAGTAAGAGAACATTGTTATGACCCTACGTGTGTTTGGTAGGAAGATAAGAGTTGAATCTCCCTCGAATAGAATGCTTCGAAATTTTTAGGTTAAAAAGTCCCCCTCCTAGGTCTCTATTGGGAGGGGATGAAAGTGGCCCTTCTAGAGTGCTGGAAATATTCTATGTTTCGATCAGGATGGTGGTTCCATGGGTGTGTATACATGTGAAAAAATCATTAGGCTGCACATTTAAGATTTGTGCACTTTATTTTTAATTACTTTTTAAATTTTTATTTTATTTTTGGCTGTGTTGCGTCTTCATTGCTGCGTGCAGGCTTTCTCTAGTTGCGGCAAGCGGGGGCTACCCTTTGTTGCGGTGCGTGGGCTTCTCATTGTGGTGGCTTCTCTTGTTGCAGAGCACAGAGCTCTAGGCGCTCAGGCTTCAGTAGTTGCGGCACACGGGCTCAGTAGCTGTGTCCCGTGGGCTCTAGAGCGCAGGCTCATTAGTTGTGGCGCATGGGCTTAGTTGCTCTGCTGCATGTGGGATCTTCCCAGGTCAGGGCTCGAACCCGTGTTCCCTGCATTGGCAGGCGGATTCTTAACCACTGAGCCACCAGGGAAGTCCCCACTTTTTAATTTTAACAGTTCTTTCCCACTCCTGAAAGCCTATATCTGTTTACACAGAAAAGGACCAATGCAGAAAATAGGTAGGTGGAGGAAGTGAGAAAGGAGTGGCGACCAACCCAAACTGGAGCAGTTCACCCCTTGCTAGCGTATTACCTTTGGTTCATAGAGACCAGAAGTAAATATTGAACAGCTAGTGATGAGGAGAAAACAGACCAAAAAAGAGCCTGGCCCTTCATCCCCACCCCATGTTAAATAAAGAAGAGTTTTCTATCATACTTACACTCATGTGGCTTTGAATTTTCCAAGCGAGTAGATGATAAAAATAGGCTAGGTGAGGGTTATAAAGAGAGTTAAAAGTAACATATAAATGGCTGACTCAGCTAACATGGTCACATGAAACAGAAGTGGGGTGCTTTATATACAATGAAAAAAATTTTAATTTCAGAAAGATTCATTTTGGATCTATTTTGTAACCTACATTTTCACTTTAAAAGATAGCAGGCAGGACTTGGAGTCTGCCAGGGCAACTGCTCCCCCAGTTGCACGAGGAGGACCCGTGAGGGAGTGGAGTGGTGTCTGGTGTCTGTGTCTGGTTTTATTGGCACTATTTCGTGTGATGCTGCGTGCCAGCCAGAACATATGCTCCCTCCCTGGGATGCTGGGGGAGCGGGGAAAACCCTCCAGACTATTTGGCCCCATGCTTAACTTCCTGTTGTACTTCAGATAGAAGACTGTTACAACCACTGCACACTATTCATCGGCGATTTTTAATTTTTGTTTTAATTAGTTCACTTTTTCATTTAGGATAAAGTTGGATTTTTAATATCTGATGAAGAAAGACATCACAGACATGTTTCCATGTCAGGAAAATATACTGTGGGTGTTTTATTTAAAAAAACCACAAAAAAACCCCAAAAACTTTTCCTGGGGCTTCCCTGGTGGCGCAGGGGTTGAGAGTACGCCTGCCGATGCAGGGTACGCGGGTTCGTGCCCCGGTCCCGGAAGATCCCACATGCCGCGGAGCGGCTGCGCCCATGAGCCATGGCCGCTGAGCCTGCACGTCCGGAGCCTGTGCTCCGCAATGGGAGGGGCCACAGCAGTGAGAGGCCCACGTACCACAAAAAAAAACAAAAACAACTTTTCCTGATCTTTTGAAGTATAGCATAATTCAGTAAAGCCCATTAATCTTAAGTGTATGGCTCGGGAAATATTTATCCATGTAACCACCATTCAGAACAAGGTATAGGACATTTACAGCACCCCTGCAGGTTCCCTCTAGCCCCTTTCCAGTATAATAGTCCAGAGATAATTGCCATTCTGGTTTCTGTTGCTATGGATTAGTTTTGCCTCTTCTTGAACTTCCTATAAACAGGTCATACAGTACAGAGTACAGACCTCTTTTGGGTCTAGTTTATGCCACTCAGCAAAATGTCTGTGTCATGTTGTAATGTGTATCAGTATTCTTTTAAATTGCTCTATGCTATTCCATTGTATGGATGAACCATGGGTAGTTCATCCATTCACCTCTTGATGGACATTTGAGTTGTTTCTATTTTTGGCTATTATGAATAAGGCTATTATGAATATTCTTGAACAGATCTTTTGGTGGATCAATTGATTCATTTTCTATAGAATTTCTGGATCATAGGGTAGGTATATGTTTACATTTACTAGCTATGTGGCATTTTTTTTTTTTTTTTTTTTTTTTTTTTTTTTTTTTTTTTTTTTTTTTTTGTGGTATGCGGGCCTCTCACTGTTGTGGCCTCTCCTGCTGCGGAGCACAGGCTCCGGACGCGCAGGCTCAGCGGCCATGGCTCACGGGCCCAGCCGCTCTGCTGCATGTGGGATCCTCCCAGACTGGGGCACAAACCCGCGTCCCCTGCATCAGCAGGCAGACTCTCAACCACTGCGCCACCAGGGGAGCCCCTGTGGCGTTTTTAAAAATCAAATTATCCATGGACCAATCCCAATTCCCCACATCTAGCACAAGTAGTCAGATTTAAGAGCAAGAAAAATCTAACATTAATGGTTATGATTACGTTTGCTTGAATTTCTAGAATGAGCTCATTTTGAGGTCTTAATGACCTGGGTCCTTGGGACAGCAGAGATTTGAGTTTGCTGATAGCAGAGCATCAAAACTCATGGCTCTGGTTCTTCCTGTAGCCTCCCTCCACTGATCCAGTCATGAGGCAGAGTAACATCTGCAGGTTATGTCTACTTGGCTCTCACCAAACTCCCCCAAATACAAGTGCAATGAGTCAGGGCAAAGAACTATGACTGAGGTCAGCGGTAGAATCAGCAGGGTGCCCAGGGGCCCAGGGGATAGTGCTAGAAGATGGAAGTGATTCTCCCAAGTCCTGATTTGGATGCTGAGTTATGACTCAGGAAATTTATGGCCCTATGGTCTTTTAACAAGAAACAATCTATCTTGCTGGGCAGAACTTCCATTACGAGTGACAGGTGCCTGGAGCCAGTTTATTAAAAACCATCACTTCACCCCCAAAGCAAAGGTGCCACAGTGTGTTGGAACAGAATGCTAATTTCCAGCTCCATATCTTAATCTGGGGCATGGAGAGACATTATGAGACATATGAATATTGAAGAGAAAGGAAACCCAGTGCTATTTCTGCAGCTACATCCTGAGCCCAGGGAGTGTTTGGATCTGCCTGTATTTCCCAGATCACACTGCCCTATCCCAGCAGGTTACACAGCTCACAGACTCTCACCTGCTGCCTTGGGCTGGCTCTGCCCTGGCCTGAGACAGGGCTTACCTTGTTGCTCAGCGGCCGTGGTGGAGTGGAGTGAGCACTGGACTTCCAGTTGGTGGGCTGGATTCAAGTACCAGCTGTGGCAGAGGAAAAAATCCCTCTTATGTTTGCATGGTGCTTTTTAATTTTTCCAAGTACCTATGTGCATTTGCATCTTTTATCTCGTGTGGTTCAGTGGTGTACAAGGAGAAGGAGAGAATCTGCCCATTTTACAGAGAAGGTAAATGAACACTCTGGAGGCAGCACTTTGTTGTTATTTTTGGAGGTGAGAAGAGCCTCCACTCATTGGCTTTTTTTTTTTTTTTTTTTTTGTGGTACGCGGTCCTCCCACGGCCGTGGTCTCTCCCACTGCGGAGCACAGGCTCCGGACGTACAGCCCCAGCGGCCACGGCTCACAGGCCCAGCCACTCCGTGGCATGCGGGATCCTCCCGGACCGGGGCACGAACCCGTGTCCCCTGCATCGGCAGGCGGACTCTCCACCACTGCGCCACCAGGGAAGCCCCACTCATTGGCTTTTGTCTCTAACTCTCTCCTGTGCAGCTTTGAGAAAAACTCTGAGAAATTTGTATGGCAGGAGGGGAGATATGGGGGCAATATTTCACAGAGATCTCTCAGGGTCAAGCCAGGTTTTATGCCCACACAGTTTCTCTACCCCCATCCAGTCTCCTGGATGATCTTCCTGGCTGAGTTATCCAGTTATCAATGAACTTTCTGTCATGCAGGCCTGGGGGTGCTCAGGCCAAGTCAAAGGGAGATCTAAGGAAATGGTCTGAATGGTCAGGTCAAGAATTAGCCACGTAATTGAACCAAGTACAATTACTTGTACAAGACAGCCCGTCAGTAGATACCTCATTTAAATGCTTGGAGTTGGGGGCATGGGTTTGGGGAACCTGGTACTCAGACATGGTAGTGGGAGGGATCTCCCCAAGAGGTGAAGTTGAAGGTTCATTTTCAGTTGCACCATAGCAAAATATTTTAAAATTTTCTGTTGTTTCTAACTTAACAAACAACATGAATTTTGCATAGTTGCCATGAAATAGCAGAATGTTTCACAACTTTTTGTGGCTGATTTCATGTAGTTTCACAATTTACATCAAGTATATAAAACTGCCCTAGAAAGTTTTGTTCCTCTGAGAATCTGGGGGGCACGTGCTATGCCCTTCTTTCTGTGTCTTTTTTTAAAAGTAATTAATTAATTAATTAATTTGTGACTGCGTTGGGTGTTCATTGCTGCGAGTGGGCTTTCTCTAGTTGCGGCGAGCGGGGGCTACTCTTCATTGTGGTGTGCAGGCTTCTCATTGCAGTGGCTTCTCTTGTTGTGGAACCCGGGCTCTAGGTATGCAGGCTTCAGTAGTTGTGGCATGTGGGCTCAGTAGTTGTGGTGCACAGGCTTAGTTGCTTCGCGGCATGTGGGATCTTCCCAGACCAGGGCTCAAACCCGTGTCCCCTGCATTGGCAGGCAGATTCTTAACCACTGCACCACCAGGGAAGTCCCCTTTCTGTGTCTTCTTACTCTGACACTCCGCCTGAGCCTCAACATTATTTTCTTCAGACTCCTTCCCTCTTTATTAAAATATTTGGGTAAACAAAATGAACACATCTAAATTTCCTATTGCTTTAGCATCTCAGGGGCCTCTAGGAAAATGATGCCATTATGTTTAATTGAATTTTTCATCTGCATGTTTGGAGCCATGTGGTCTGAGGCATGGGAGATCTGAAAACTTGGTGCCGGGGACTCTTGTGGAGTGTGTGTGTAGGTGACAATTAAAACCAGTTTTCCCTCTTTGTCAGCATGGCCCAAGGTGGGGCTTACTTGGCCTTAGAGACAGAACTACTACCTAGGCCTTGGACCTAAGAATCAGCTGTCTCCCTTCCTACTGCCACATTCCTGGACAGTAAGCCCTGGCTCTAAAACAAAGGATTCCCTATTCGTGTGCAAAACAAGTGTTTCCCCAGAGGAGCTTCTCCTTCAGCCCAGGTGTCAGTAACAGGAGACTGATTGTTGTTTCATTTTAGAGATGATTTAGATGATCGATACAAGCCCTTTCCCAATAAAAACATTTTATTTGTCCCTGAGAAGGTTTCCTTGGAAGCATCTCAACATGCCCCATTTACTATTTTTACTCTGAATGTTTCCGTGGTCCAGAACATTTTTGGCAAAGCTCTTGGGTGAAAGCGTGCCTCCAAGCTGGGAAGCCTGCCTCCACGTTGCCAAGGGGTTTTCTAGTGGTTGGGCTGAAGTGGGCCACCTCTGCCACCTTGGTTCATTCAAGAGGCTGAAGAGGTTTGCCCTGCATCTGCACCACACCTCAATCCATACCCTCTGATCTTTAAAGCAGGAAACTGCAAAGCTGCGGGAGCATCTGGGAAGAAAAGGAAGTGGGAATGAGGCATTCTCCCTCCTACTCTTGAACCGCCAAACGGAGAACCAGGCAGTGATACATCACCAAGTCCCAATTACCTGCAAAAGAATTTTCTGTCCTGGGCTTCTCTTGGCTAATCTTATGATCTACGCTGTTGGCGCCATCAATTCACCCTCTTAACCTGACACTTCTGTAGTTCTCAGTCCTGCCTTAGTTGATCCCTTCCAGGTGCAGGGAGCTAGAAGTCTGAGAAAAATACGAGCTCTGTTGACCGTTGAGGAAGTGGATGGCTTCTCTCAGGCTCTGGTTTTGCTTTCACTGCCACGATGTTCCAGAGAGACAGCGGGATACAGCTGAGAGGTTGTGGAACTCATCCTCTTCACTTGGCACTCACAGCATAGCTTGATAACTTGACTTCAGAGTCACAAGTCCTGGGCCTTTGTAGGTGCTGGATAAATGTTGGTTGAATGAATAAATATACAAGGAGTGAATAAATCAGTATATTCCAAGGACACTATCACAGTTACACATCATACAACTGAAACTGCATTCAAAAGTAATACTGTCAGTTTTATAATAAAGTAAAACTTTATTTGATATGTGGTTGCCTGTCACTGGTAACTGAAAGATAAGATTTTTTTTTTTTTTTTGCGCTATGCGGGCCTCTCACTGTTGTGGCCTCTCCCGTTGCGGAGCACAGGCTCCGGATGCGCAGGCTCAGCGGCCACGACTCACGGGCCCAGCCACTCCACGGCATGTGGGATCTTTCCGGACTGGAGCACGAACCCACGTCCCCTGCATCGGCAGGCGGACCCTCAACCACTGTGCCACCAGGGAAGCCCAAAGATAAGATTTTGATTCCACCTTGCAGCACTTAATGGAATGCCTATCATGCCACCCCTTGCTCCTTCTCTCCTCAGTCCTGGAAGTCACTTCTTTACCCCAAACTCTTCAATGTCCCTTTCTCTAAGGCCTTCAGAATAAAGCCTGAACTCTGCTGTATGCCCCCCACCCCAGGCCATGATCAAATTCCTATTTACATTTGCAGGCATAACAATTCACACTGTATAGTCCTTAATTGTTCTCAGAGTTCTCACTAATGTTGCCTCATTTAATTCTTCTAATCTTTCTGGGAGATAATACTTTTCATCCCCATTTTACAGATGAAGAACCTATTATCTCACAGAGGGTAGAACCAGGACTTGAACCCAGGTTGTTGAGCCCACATTCTCTATGCTTCCCACACATGCACTGCCTCTCCCAACCCCTTAAGCTGCTACTTTTTACTTCCTTCTCGGTGCCAGAATTGTCTGACCCCTAGATCTTTGACCACACGATACCTCACCCCCAACACTGTGCGTTCAGAGTCTTGTCCATTTGTCAAAGTTCAACTCAGATTCTCCCTCTCCTCTGAGTGGTCAGGTTACGTTTAGTCTCCTCTCTCTTTTGTGCTCTCATTACCCTTGACTTTACTGATATTAAAATACTCAGCTTTTGGGGCTTCCCTGGTGGCGCAGTGGTTGAGAGTCCGCCTGCCGATGCAGGGGACATGGGTTCATGCACCGGCCCGGGAAGATCCCACATGCCGCGGAGCAGCTGGGCCCGTGAGCCATGGCCGCTGAGCCTGCGCGTCCGGTGCCTGTGCTCCGAAACGGGAGAGGCCACAGCGGTGAGAGGCCCACATACCGAAAAAAAAAAAAAAAACAACTCAGCTTTAAAATACAGTGTGGCTATTTAAAATACAGTTATCTAAAGCAAAGTGTAGTTATTTGTGGATGAACCTGCCCGGCTCCATCACTAGACTGCAAGACCCTTGAATACGGGGACGGGTTTTACTCACCTGTTTTATGTCCCCCAGGGCCCAGCACAGTGTCTGGCACCTGGTAATTACTCAATAAACGCTTATTAATAAAATCATGATTTTATTGTTAAGTGAAAAAAGTGTAGGATATAGTAGTCCACCTTTTGTCTAAAAAGGGGGGAAATAAGAATATATTATCGGGCTTCCCTGGTGGCACAGTGGTTGAGAGTCCGCCTGCCGATGCAGGGGACACGGGTTCGTGCCCCAGTCCGGGAGGATCCCACGTGCCGCAGAGCGGCTGGGCCCGTGAGCCATGGCCTCTGGGCCTGCGCGTCCAGAGCCTGTGCTCCGCAACGGGAGAGGCCACAACAGTGAGAGGCCCACATATCGCAAAAAAAAAAAAAAAAAAGAATATATTATCACAGTAATTTTTATTTGCATAAACACAATCTGGAAGGACATATAAGAGACTAATCACAACGGTTTCCTCTCAGGGGACAGGGCTATGGGGAGAATGGGAGCAATGGAGACAGTGAGGGAGGGAGATTTTTCACTTTATACAATTTTATAGTTTTCTAAAACCATGTGAATGTATTTCTCTTAAAAATCAAAAACGTTGCTGAAGTGATTTAGCCACCAGGGACTATTCCTGATGCTGTCCCTGCACTTATGAGGTGACAACATCCACAAACTGTCATCAGCCCATCAACTCTAGAGCAGGTGGCTGGGCTGTCCCTGCAGAAGGCAGTAAAACTCCACTTGATATATGGAAGGCCAGGGGTGGGGAGGGAGAGAGAAAAAAAAAGGATAGAAAAAGGGATTTTCTTTGCAATCAGATAAATGGCAACTCTTTTTAGTTAAGGCATGTTTGCATTATATTTATAATTTTTTTTAAATGAAAAGCTAGAAAGAATACAAAAGTCTTTTGCAGGATGAATTTACCTGGCCACTAGCAATGCAGATTTAAGGTCACCCAAAGAATTACTCCTCTGGACCAATGCCTCATCTCTCAGAGAATCAGCTCTGAGAAAAAACTGTGTTTTGGAGATCATAGAAAATGAGTGAATAGGAGCGGAGAGAGAGAGAGAACAGAGTGAAAGATGGGGAGAGATAAAGAAAGAGAAGAGGCAGGAAAAAGATGGAGGATACCAGAAAGGAAAAAGAAAACAGATTTTATTTATTTTAATATTTTAATTAATTAATTTTTTATTTTCATTTTTGGCTGCATCGGGTCTTAGTTGCGGCATGCAGGCTCTTCGTTGCAGCTCGTGGGCTTCTCTCTAGTTGTGGCGTGTAGGCTCCAGAGCACGTGGGCTCTGTAGTTTGCGGCATGCAGGCTCTCTAGTTGAGGCATGAGGGCTCAGTAGTTGTGGCGCACCCAGGCTTGGTTGCCCAGGGGCATGTGGGATCTTAGTTCCCTAACCAGGGATCGAACCCACGTCCCCTGCATTGGAAAGTGGATTCTTTACCACTGGACCACCAGGGAAGTCCCAGAAAACAGATTTTAAAAGCTAGAAAAAAAAGGAGACATAGAGAGTTGAGAGTGAGAAAGAGAAAGAGAGACAGAGAGAAGCAGAGAGGGTATGTGCCTGGGAAAGGCTTGGAGGATAATTCCCAAACCAGGCCAGCAAAAAGCTCACGCGCCAGGCGAGACCAGCCCATGCTGTCAGGGACCTGCTAGGCTCTGAGATGGGGAGGCTCCATGTTCCTGGAGCAGAGAGTCACATCAAAGGTTTGATCCCAGCGACCCCTCCAGGTATGTACACCACCTCTACAGCATGAAGCAATGGAGGGGAGTGGTTCTCCAGGCTTTCTTGGATCTTTCTAAGGCCAGTACCATTTGCCTCTAGGAGCTGAATTCCCAAAGGCAGGTACTCCCAAGAGTCTAATTGTGCAGCCTCTGGGGATAATCTAGTCTAAGGGGAACTCATCTGTTCTGCTCTGGTAGTAGGCACAGTGCCACAGTCCAGCCTCCAGCTTCAGGTTCCCTCCTGAACAACTGGAGAGGAGTGGCTGGTGCAGACTTGGTCCAGATTCCCCCTTCCTCGGTGGGGAGGATCCTGAAAAGGGATGGAGAAGGCTAGAGCAGGAGTTAAGGTTGGTGGTAGAGGAATTTTGACCTTGAGTTTAGCTGTGTACCCATGAACCCAGCCAGAGATGAGGGGATAAATGTCCAATTCCAGACAGGATGGAGCTCTCACTTCCCCACTTTGGACTGCTTCCATGCCACTGGTAGGACATCTACAAAAGAAAGGAATTCAATAGCATCTTGTTAAAAGGTGTGTGTGTGGGGGGGAGTTGCATTCTGACATTTTTTCAGGGTGTCTTCCCTAATCAAAACCAGCTGGGTGAGGTTGTTCTATTCTGTCAGCCACCACCTGGGCAAGTCACTTTCTTCTCCTGTGCGTGATTTCTTTTTTTTTTTTTTTTTTTTTGCGGAACGCGGGCCCCTCACCGTTGTGGCCTCTCCCGTTGCGGAATACAGGCTCCGGACGCGCAGACTCAGCAGCCATGGCTCACGGACCCAGCCGCTCCACGGCATGTGGGATCTTCCCGGACCAGAGCACGAACCCGTGTCCCCTGCATCGGCAGGTGGACTCTCAACCACTACGCCACCAGGGAAGCCCTCCTGTGCGTGATTTCTATCCCCCTCTTTTACCTATTTCTCTCACTTAAAGTCCTATCCACAGGCTTCAACTAGACAGAAAATCAACAAGGTATATAAGAATTCAACACTACCATCAACCAACAAGATCTAATGGATATTAACAGAAAGTTCCATCCAATAACAGCAGAATCCTCATTGTTTTCAAGTGTCCATGGAACATATACCAAGATAAACCACATTATTGACCATAAAACAAATCTCAATAAATTTAAAACAATTGATATCATACAGAGTGTGTTCTCTGACCATAATAAAACCAAAGTAGAAATCAATAACAAAAAGATAACAGAAAAATCTCCAAATACTTGGAAACTGAACAACATGCTTCTAAATAATCTATGGGTCAAAGAGGGAATTCTCAAGTGAAATTTAAAAATACAATGAATTGGGGCTTCCCTGGTGGCGCAGTGGCCGATGCAGGGGACATGGGTTCGTTCCCCGGTCTGGGAAGATCCCACATGCCGCGGAGCAGCTGGGCCCGTGAGCCACGGCCGCTGAGCCTCTTATCCGGAGCCTGTGCTCCGCAACGGGAGAGGCCACAGCAGTGAGAGGCCCGAGTACCGCAAAAAAAAAAAATTCACAGGTCTGGCCTAGGATTAGGTACTTTAGGCCTAAGGGCCTGATCAGCACCAAAAGCATCAAGGTCCTCAAAAATGCTTTGGACAAGAGCAAGTAGACTGTTGAAGCAGAGTGTGGATGGAGACCAGGCTGAGGGTTTCTGAAGCCCTGGGGCCACATGGGAGAGCATTCCTGGGACATTGGGAGCCACATGCCCACCACATTTTCTCAGAGACTTCAGTTTTTCACATCTGTCATTTCCCCACTCCTTATTCTCAATGTCATAAGTCACGAAGATGACTCGTTAAGCTGATTTACTTAATTTATCTTGTGAACACACTAATAAAAAGAGTGTTATTGAATCCCTATGTCTTAGATAATGGGCAGGTGACAGGAATTTTAAGAGATCCAATAATTCCTTTTAATTAAATTAGCCAATGACCATTAGAGCTAGTAACTAGTGTCACTTGCCTGGTAATTGAATGGTTGGTGTGAAAAATGGCTCCATGTTAGGATCCATCAAGGAATGAAGGTAGGAAGTATACAAATTTTTATATTCTTTTATATTTATTGTGCATTTACTATGCATCAGGAAGTATGTAGAGCAACAGACTCAGAGCAGTGAGCAAGACAGATGAGGTCCCTATCCTTCTGGAACTTGAATTCTAGTGGGCTGGGTTAAGTCCACTAGCTGAGGACATTCCTATCAATTGAAAAATGCCTTTCCTATGTCCCTTCTTAGTAAGAAAGAACACCCACCAGGATCCAGGCCGAGGTGTCAGAAGAATATGATAATTAAATTTTCACATTTTAATTCTCACAACAGCCCTGCAAGGCAGGGTAACGTTGGAGAAAGGGCCAGACCTGGGTTCACATGCCAGTTCTGCTACTTCCTACAGCTTCCTCTCAGAGCCACAGTTTTCTCATCTTAAGCCCTGAGCTGATAATATACATACATAGCATATGGTATATAAATCTTTGGCATATTGCACAAGCTATTCCTATTGTTATTAGCCTATTTTTGAGGATGAGAAACTTGACACAGAGAGGTAAAGTGATTTTTCCAAGGTCACACAGCTGATAATTGGCAGAGCAGGAATTTGAACCCAAATCGGACTCCAAGACACCTCCTCTTTTTTTTTTTAACATCTTTATTGGAGTATAATTGCTTTACAAAGTTGTGTTAGTTTCTGCTGTATAACAAACTGAATCAGCTATATGTATACATATATCCCCATAACCCCTCCCTCTTGTGTCTCCCTCCCATCCTCCCTATCCCACCCCTCTAGGTGGTCACAAAGCACCGAGCTGATCTCCCCATGTGATGCAGCTGCTTCCTACTAGCTATCTAT
>RJWK010005843.1:38017-54309 GCA_004363435.1 Platanista minor
TTTTTCTCTTTCTGACTTATTTCACTCTGTATGACAGACTCTAGGTCCATCCACCTCACTACAGATAACTCAATGTCATTTCTTTTTATGGCTGAGTAATATTCCATTGTATATGTGTGCCACATCTTCTTTATTCATTCATCTATCATTGGACATTTAGGTTGCTTCCATGTCCTGGCTATTGTAAATAGAGCTGCAGTGAACTTTGGGGTACATGACTCTTTCTGAATTATGGTTTTCTCAGAGTATATGCCCAGTAGTGGGATTGCTGGGTCATATGGTAGTTCTATTTTTAGTTTTTTACAGAACCTGCATACTGTTCTCCATAGTGGCTGTATCAATTTACATTCCCACCAACAGTGCAGGAGGGTTCCCTTTTCTCCACACTCTCTCCAGCATTTATTGTTTGTAGATTTTTTGATGATGGCCATTCTGACTGGTGTGAGGTGATACCTCATTTTAGTTCTGATTTGCATTTCTTTAATGATTAGTGATGTTGAGCATCCTTTCATGTATTTGGTGGCAATCTGTATATCTTCTTTGGAGAAATGTCTATTTAGATCTTCTGGCCATTTTTGGATTGGGTTGTTTGTTTTTCGAGCTGCATGAGCTGCTTGTATATTTGGGAGATTAATCCTTTGTCAGTTGCTTCATTTGCAAATATTTTCTCCCATTCTGAGGATTGTCTTTTTGCCTTGTTTATGGTTTCCTTTGCTGTGCAAAAGCTTTTATGTTTCATTAGGACCCATTTGTTTATTTTTGTTTTTATTTCCATTTCTCTAGGAGGTGGGTCAAAAAGGATCTTGCTGTGATTTATGTCAAAGAGTGTTCTTCCTATGTTTTCCTCTAAGAGTTTTATAGTGTCTGGCCTTACATTTAGGTCTATAATCCATTTTGAGTTTATTTTTGTGTATGGTGTTAGGAAATGTCCTAATTTCATACTTTTACATGTAGCTGTCCTCTTCCACCACCACTTTTTTTTTTAAATAAATTTATTTATTTTTGGCTGCATTGGGTCTTTATTGCTGCGTGCGAGCTCTCTCTAGTTGAGGCAAGTGGGGGCTACTCCTCATCGCGGTGTACGGGCTTCTCACTGTGGCGGCTTCTCTTGTTGTGGAGCATGGGATCTAGGCGTGTGGGCTTCAGTAGTTGTGGCTCGCAGGCTCAGTAGTTGTGGTGCATGGGCTTAGCTGCTCCACAGCATGTGGGATCTTCCTGGACCAGGGCTCAAACCCATGTCCCCGGCATTGGCAGGGGGATTCTTAACCACTGCGCCACCAGGGAAGCCCAGCACCACTTATTGAAGAGGCTGTCTTTTCTCCATTGTATATTCTTGCCTCCTTTATCAAAGATAAAGTGACAATATGTGCGTGGGTTTATCTCTGGGCTTTCTATCCTGTTTCATTGATCTGTATTTCTGTTTTTGTGCCAGTACCATACTGTCTTGATTACTGTAGCTTTGTAGGGTAGTGTGAAGTCAGGGAGCCTGATTCCTCCAGCTCCGTTTTTCTTTCTCAAGATTGCTTTGGCTATTCAGGGTCTTTTGTGTTTCCATACAAATTGTGAAATGTTTTGTTCTAGTTCAAACTACCAAAATGCCATTGGTAGTTTGATAGGGATTGCATTGAATCTGTAGATTGCTTTGGGTAGTATAGTCATTTTCACAATGTTGATTCTTCCAATCCAAGAACATAGTATATCTCTCCATCTGTTTGTATCATCTTTAATTTCTTTCATCAGTGTCTTATAGTCTTCTGCATACAGGTCTTTTGTCTCCTTAGGTACGTGTATTCCTAGGTATTTTATTCTTCTTGTTGCAGTGGTAAGTGGGAGTGTTTCCTTAATTTCTCTTTCATATTTTTCACCATTAGTGTATAGGAATGCAAGAGATTTCTGTGCATTAATTTTGTATCCTGCTACTTTACCAGATTCATTGATTAGCTCTAGTAGTTTTCTGGTGGCATCTTTAGGATTCTCTATGTATAGTATCATGTCTTCTGCAAACAGTGACAGCTTTACTTCTTCTTTTCCGATTTGGATTCCTTTTCTTTCTTTTTCTTCTCTGATTGCTGTGGTTAAAACTTCCAAAACTATGTTGAATAATAGTGGTGAGCGTGGGTATCCTTGTTCCTGATTTTAGAGGAAATGCTTTCAGTTTTCACCATTGAGAACAATGTTGGCTGTGAGTTTGTCATATATGGTTTTTATTATGTTGAGGTAAGTTCTCTCTATGCCTACTTTCTGAAGAGTTTTTATCATAAATCAAAAGCTTTTGAATTTTGTCAAAAGCTTTTTCTGCATCTGTTAAGCTTATCATATGGTTTTTATCCTTCAGTTTGTTAATTTGGTGTATCACATTGATTTATTTGTGCATATTGAAGAAGCCTTGCATTCCTGGGCTAAACCCCACTTGATCATGGTGTATGATCCTTTTAATGTGCTGTTGGGTTCTGTTTGCTAGTATTTTGTTGAGGATTTTTGCATCTATGTTCATCAGTGATATTGGTCTGTAGTTTTCTTTTTTGTGACATCTTTGTCTGGTTTTGGTATCAGGGTGATGGTGGCCTCGTGGAATGAGTTTGGGAGTATTCCTCCCTCTGTTATATTTTGTAATAATTTGAGAAGGATAGGTGTTAGCTCTTCTCTGAATGTTTGATAGAATTCGCCTGTCCTGGGCTTTTGTTTGTTGAAAGATTTAAAATCACAGTTTCAATTTCAGTGCTTGTGATTGGTCTGTTCATATTTTCTATTTCTTCCTGGTTCAGTCTCAGAAGGTTGTGCTTTTCTAAGAATGTGTCCATTTCTTCCAGGTTGCCCATTTTATTGGCATAGAGTTGCTTGTAGTAATCTCTCATGAGTCTTTGTATTTCTGCAGTGTCAGCTGTTACCTCTCCTTTTTCATTTCTAATTCTGTTGATTTGAGTCTTCTCCCTTTTTTTCTTTATGAGTCTGTCTAATGGGTTATCAATTTTGTTTATCTTCTCGAAGAACCAGCTTTTAGTTTTATTCATCTTTGCTATTGTTTCCTTTGTTTCTTTTTCATTTATTTCTGCTCTGATCTTTATGATTTCTTTCCTTCTGCTAACTTTGGGGGTTTTTTTGCTCTTCTTTCTCTAATTGCTTTAGGAGTAAGGTTAGGTTGTTTGAGACTTTTTCTTGTTTCTTGAGGTAGGATTGTATTGCTATAAAATTCCTTCTTAGAACTGCTTTTGCTGCATCCCATAGGTTTTGGGTGGTCTTGTTTTTGTTTTTGCGATACTCAGGCCTCTCACTGCTGTGGCCTCTCCCGTTGCGCAGCACAGGCTCCGGACGCGCAGGCTCAGCGGCCATGGCTCACGGGCCCAGCTGCTCCGTGGCATGTGGGATCTTCCCGGACCGGGGCACGAACCCGTGTCCCCTGCATCGGCAGGCGGACTCTCAACCACTGCGCCACCAGGGAAGCCCACGTGCATTTCTTAATATAAGAGAAGCACTTGGGGGAGAGATCTTCAGGAGACCTCATTTGCAAGGCAACCAAACATCAGACACAGCCAGGGAACCAGCTGGAGATATGACATATGGCCACATAATTATGTGGAGTTTGTACAACCACAGAGAATGAGCTCAGTAGCAATCCGGAGGGCGAGGTGTGTGTTTGGGGGGTGGGGGGGAGGAGGGTCTCAAGTGTCCTGTGCAGGGATTGGCATTTTATTCTATGACTTGAATAAAAACAAAGAAGACAGGCTTGTTAGCACTTCAAATCTATTGATTTAGTAGGCAAGATTTTTTAAAATTTCAACAAGCTAAGATTACCTGTAGAAAGGAACTAGATATTTTCAAAAATTAGGATTGGTGTCAGGTCCTTTATCGTATCCTCCCTGAATCAAGAATCCGCATTTGGAATAGAAGAGATACGACTCAACTAAGATTCCTGTGAAAAGGGAGAGGGCATTGGGGGAAGAGCTGACTGAGCTGACCTGTGCTCAGGGTGAGAGCCTGCAGCCCCGTTGCCTGCAGATGAAGGTAGCTGAGCCTGACTGAGTAGGCAACACTCACATTTACAATGGATAAAAAACTTTCCAGTGCATCTTTAGGTCATCTGAACTCTACTGACTATAAGGTGGGCTGGGGAGTTACTACCATACTACTTTCAGATAAGGGCTTGGAATTTAAAGCTCAGAGAGGTGATGAGAATAGCTTGATAAAAAGATGGGATCAGACCACAGGTTTCTGATCCTTTCCAACCCAGTGTCTTGGGTGGGATGCTTTCTTTAAAAAGTGTGACGTCAGACCCAGAGGGGAAATAGCTTTGCTCCATGGTATAGAGCAAAGAGAGTTCTACATCTTTTGCACCTTGAGCACTGCATTTTGACAAGGATACCATCAGACTCTCCTTCTCATTACCAATTAGGTCACCATTCAAATGTCACCTCAAAGAGGTGTTGCTTCACCCTAGTATTGTCCCCTTCCTCAGTGATATTCTTTCAAGTTTGTGGCACCACCATCAGAAAGTTTCTTGTTTATTTATGTGTCTCCCCCTGAGAATGCAAGGCCTTGTCTTGTGGCCTGCTGTGGCCCTAGGACCTAGCACATACCAAGTGTTCCATTAAAATGAACGAATGAATGAATAAGAGCAGTGGTTCTGAAAGTCTGGTCCACAGACTCCTAGGAGACTCTAGACTTTTCCAGGGGGCCCACAAAGTCAAACACTGAGTCATAATTTATCTTTTCCCCCATAATGAAATTGACGACATTTACAGTGATGGCAAAGCCGCCACAGCACTATATTATACTGGAAGTCATTGCATTCTTCACCACCATGTATGAAAGAACAAGACAAAACAAAAGCCAGTTTCACTTAAGAATGTGCTTGACGGGACTTTCTTGGTGGTCCAGTGGTTAAGACTACACGCTTCCACTACAGGGGGCACGGGTTCAGTCCCTGGTTGGGGAACTAAGATCCTGCGTGCTGCACGGCACAGCCAAAAAAAAAAGAATAAAAATGATTAGTTTTATTAAAACTCTATCCCTGAGTACATTAAATAAGAAGTCATAACTTCTGCACATAGAAGGACAGTGGTTGTGTTGAGGAAAGACACTTGTTTGAGTTGTGAGCTAAACTAGCTGCTTTTTTAAAAAAATTTATTTATTTAATGTATTTAATTTTGGCTGCATTGGGTCTTTGTTGCTGTGCGCGGGCTTTCTCTAGTTGCTGCGAGCAAGGGCTACTCTTCATTGCGGTGCACAGGCTTCTCATTGCCATGGCTTCTCTTGTTGCAGAGCACGGGCTCTAGGTACTCAGGCTTCCGTAGTTGTGGCACATGGGCTCCAGTAGTTGTGGTGCACGGGCTCAGTAGTTGTGGCGCACTGGCTTAGTTGCTCCGCTGCATGTGGGATCTTCCCGGACCAGGGCTTGAACCTGTGTCCCCTGAATTGGCAGGCGGATTCTTAACCACTGTGCCACCAGGGAACCCCACTAGCTGCTTTTTTTAATGGAACATCATTTCTCCTTGAAAGAATGACTGACAGAAAAAAAAAATCTATGCTAATTCAGACCCGGGTATTGGTAGACATTTTCTGTAAACAAAGTGAGCTTTCCCTTTCAGGGAAAACAGCTGACAGCTTTCATTGCTAATTATGAGATTCAAGTTTTAAAACAAACATTGGAATTTTGGAAAACTTAAATCTACCACTGAGGGCTTGCAGCTTCCCCAAACCTAAAGATTTTTCTGATGAGCTTGCTGTTGACATCAATGAATGTGAGATTTTGGTATTGAATCATGAAATGTGTCAACATTTGGAAGAGCTTCATAACTCAGTGAAACAAATAGTTTCCAAATGACCAATGCACAATGTTCCAAAATCATGCATGGGTGAAAGATCAATTTAAAGTCCATTATAGACCAATGGATTTTAATGTAACAGAATGAAAAGTTCATTGATATGATTTCAGATTCCACATTGCAACTAACCTCAAAGAAACAACCACTTGACCAGTTTGGGTGTGGTATCTAAGAAAAATATCTACAATTATTTGAAAAGGCTACAAAATACTCCTCCATTTCCCAACTACTATCTGTGTGAAATCAGATTTTTTTTCATACCTTTCAACCCAAAAAACATATCAAAACAGATTAAACGTAGAAGCAGATAGGAGAATCTGCCTGGCTTCTGTTAGTCTAGACATTAAAGAGATTTGCCAAAATGCAAAAGCGATGTCACTCTTCTTGCTATTTTTTTATTTGGAAAATATAGTTATTTTTCATAAACTGTTACTCTTGTTACATGCATATGGTGTATTAATGCTATTTTAAATGAATTAACAAATATTAAAAATTTTTCTGTTTTAATTTATAACATGGTGAATGTCAATGTGTATTTAACATAAACACATAAACAAAACTGAAAACAAAACCCATAAACAAAAGCTCTTTGGGACCCTCAATAATTGTTAAGAATACAGAGGGGTTTTGAGACCAGAATGTTTGAGAACCACCGAGCTAGAGCTGAGAATATAAACTTCTCTCTCTCTTTCTTATTCAGATATAATTCACATAACATAAAATTCACCATTTTAAAGTGTAAAATTCAGTGGGTTTTACTATATTCACAAGGTTGTTCAATCATCACCACTATCTAATTCTAAAACATTTTCATCATCCCCCCAAAGAAATCCTGTGCCCATTAGCGGTCACTCCTCCCTGCCACTTCTCCTTAGCTCCTAGAAGCCACAAATCTCAATGGATTTGCCTATCTGGTCATTTAATATAAATAAAATCACACAATATGTGGTGTCTGGCTTCTTTGACTTAGCATTCTTTCGCTTCTTTCAAGGGTCATCCATGTCGTAGTATGTATATGCACTTTACTCCTTTTATGGTAGAATTATATCCCATCGCATGGTATTCCACATTTTGTTTATCCATTCCATCAGTTGATAGACTATTTGAGTTGTTCCCACTTTCTGGCTATTATGAATAATGCTGCTATGAACATTCATGTACAAGTTTTTATATAAATCTTATGTTTTCAATTCTCTGGGGCATATACCTAGGAGTGGAATTCCTGGGTCTTATAGTACCAATTTGAGAACATGCCAAACTGTTTTCCACAGTAGTTCTGCCATTTTATGCTCCCACCAGCAATATATGAGGGTTCCAATTTCTCTACATTCTTGCTAACACCTGTTATTGCCTTTTTGATTATAGCCATGCTTCTGAGTTTGAAGTGGTGTCTCATTGTGGGTTTGATTTGCATTTCCCTCATGACTAATGATAGTGAGTGTCTTTTCATATGTTTATTGGCCATTTGTATATGTTCTATGGAGAAATGTCTATTCCAATCATTTGTCCAATTTTAAATTAGGTTATTTGTCTTTTTATTGTTGAATTGTAAGAGCTCTTCATATATTTTGGATACAAGACCCTTATCAGAGCTATGATTTGCAAATATTTTCTTCCATCCTGTGGTCAGTCTTTTAACTGTCTTGACAGTGCTTTGACCCACAAAAGTTTTAAATTTTGATTAAGCCCAATTTATTTATTTTTTCTTCCTGTGCTTTTGGTGTCATATTTAAGAAACCATTGCCTAATAAAAAAAAATGTTACACCTGTGGCTCCTTCTAAGAGTTTTATAGTTTAGCTCTTATATTTAGGTCTTTGACCCATTTTGAGTTAATTTTTGTAGAATGAATGGGGAATTTGGGGATCCAAATTCATTCTTTTGCATGTGGATATCCACTTGCTCCAGCACTGTTGTTGGAAAAAAGAATCTTTCCCCATTGGATGGTCTTGATACCTTGACCATAGATATATGGATTTATTTCTGGACTATCAATTCTATTCCATTGATCTATACATCTCTATTTATGCGAGTACCACAGGACCTTGATTACTGTAGCTTTTGAAATTGGGAAGTGAGTCCTCCAGCTTCATTATTTTTCAAGATTGTTTTGGCTAGACAATATTAGCTTTAATATTAACTTTTTTTCGTTCCAGGTGCTAAGTGCACAGCTGTTTATTATATTATTCTCTTTACTTTTCTGTATTAAGATTTTTGTACAGCTGATTATGTGTGTGAATAAATCACTTAAGTGAGTTAATAAATGTAAACCACTTGGAAGAGTATGTGGCACCCTCTATACTGTTAGCTGTTGCTGTTATACTTTTAAGTGAAATTTTGAAGAGGCATCTTTTAAAAAAACTTTTAGTGAAATATAGTTGCTTTACAATATAAAGAAGCATCTTTTTTTGTTTTTCTTTTTTTGCCACACCACGCGGTTTGCGGGATCTTAGTTCCCCAACCAGGGATTGAACCCAGGCCCAAAGCAGTGAAAGCACCGAGTCTTAACCACTGGACCACCAGGGAATTCCCTAAAGAAGCATCTTTTGAAGCTAGATTATCAGGGTTCAAATACTGGACCTGCCACTCCCTAATGGTGCGACCTTGGGCTAGTTATGAAATCTTGCTGTAACCTAATCTGTAGAAAGTGGATAATAACTTTAGTCTCATAGGGTTGCTGTGAAAATTAAATGAGATACAGATATAATTAAATGATGTAATAGAATAGCAGGAGGTTATTGAACCCAGTAGACCCTAAACTATTATTTGCCTTCCTACAGTTCTGCAGGGAGTGATCAACTTGGTAAAACACCTGGAAATTACTCCACATGAAGGACGTTAAGGAAATGGAGGACAAAGCTGTTTTTGAATATCCAAAGCCAAATGTGGAAGAAAATATCTTTTCTTCGTATTCTAGAGAGGACCAGGACCCCTGAATTTAAGGAAGTCATTCTGGCTCACTTTTCCCAACCCTAGCCTTCTGGGAGCTTTCATAATGCTCAATGGTCACATATGCCAGCACTTGCCAATTTGTAATTATAACTATTTAGGTGTCAGATGCTCCCACTGGGTGGTCCCTTTTCACAAATATTTACAAAGTGATTACAATATTCCAGACACTATGTGTGTTAGACCCTGGGGCTCATGGATGAGTAAGATGCTGCCCCAGTCCTCCAGAAGGTCACAGCCCAGCTAAAAGCCAATTGGTAAAAGTTAGAGGGAGCTAAATTTCTCCTTGATACAACCGATTGCTGTCCCT
Source organism: Platanista minor (assembly GCA_004363435.1). Taxonomy (NCBI): domain Eukaryota; kingdom Metazoa; phylum Chordata; class Mammalia; order Artiodactyla; family Platanistidae; genus Platanista; species Platanista minor. The sequence continues at coordinate 47,097 of RJWK010005843.1, forward strand.
CCTAATTCCTCCAAAGTCCTTTGTTTTGGAACCAATGCAGCAACTACTTCTCCACCGAAAATCATCAGATTCCAAGGGAAAGTTTCAGGGCAAGCCGTCATTGGCAGAGGTCTCTGGGCCTGGAAATACGTGGCTTGCTGAGCGTGGAGCACCCTCTAGTGTCTGTCCAGGGTAAGTCAGGTCCAATGGGAAACTGCAAAGATCCCAATTTACCACCAACAGTTTCTTTCCTTACTTTAGTGCTGCTTATGACTAAGCTGCTTTCAGGTGTCCGCTGCAAGACAACAACACTGACAGTTTAAAAATAATAAATAACGGGCTTCCCTGGTGGCTCAGTGGTTGAGAGTCAGCCTGCCGATGCAGCGGACGTAGGTTCGTGCCACGGTCCGGGAAGATCCCACGTGACGCGGAGCGGCTGGGCCCGTGAGCCATGGCCGCTGAGCCTGTGCGTCCGGAGCCTGTGCTCCGCAACGGGAGAGGCCACAACAGTGAGAAGCCCGCGTACCGCAAAAGAAAAAAAAAAAATAATAATAAATAACATAGTTGCCTATATTTTGGGGCACTTACTATGTCCCAAGCCTGTGTTAATGGTCTTACTTGGTTACCCAAGAGGCAGATACTACTGCTACTACTATTATTATTTCTGTTATACAGAAATAATAATAAACCGAGGCAGGTGAGACAGCCAGGTAGAGGCAGAGCCAGAATTCAATCCAACTGGTCAGACTTCATAACCATGCTTAATTTTTTGATTTACTGTCAAAGAGAAGCAATAACCCCAGGCAATCCGAAGATAATTCTAGTCAAATTTCTCCTGTTTACTTGGGAGAACTGTAACTTATGTAAATCCAGAAGATTTATGTTGAAATGTCAAGTATGGAATGAGAATGAGCCTCTCTTGGGCTCATATTAAAAGGGATAGAAAGGAATCATCAAGACTAGGGTTTTCAAACTGCGGGTCATGACTCACTGATGTGTTGTGTAAAAAATTTAGTGGGTTGTGAGCAGCACTTTAAAAATTGAAATACGATAATAGATCAGGAAAACACTAGACTGCACAGCAACCCAGCACATATTCTCTCTCTCTTGATATACACACATAATATATCAACACATAATATATATTTATATGTATATGAGAATATACATAGAGGACTGATCAAAAACATTTGAAAACCGCTGATCTATCTATCTTCCTGTCTGCCCAGGACTAAAGTCAAACCATTTCATCCAGGTGAAGCTGCCTTCTCTTTTGAGACCCCGATAATGTGACTTCCATTTCTCTTCCCTCCTCTTAGCCATTAGTTTTCTTGGAGCAACCCACGCTGCCCAGAAGGTCACCTCGGGTCTCAATGAAATTCCTCATGCTATAGCCACCCCTCTTCCTTTTTTTGGAGCTAAAGAATTGAGATTTCTTCTTTTTGTGACAGAACCTGTGATTAAAAACAGTAAGTTTATTTAAAAAATCTGATGTGCTTATCCAATCATGCTTTTTTCTCTAAACTTCAGAGGTTGGAGTTACATTGAAAGATGATAGACATTAACTAGCCCCAATTTGTATTAGAGTTTTGGAGAAGTTAAGTAACTTATCTCAGTTCACACAGCTAATAAGAGAAAGACCTGGGATTTTAACACAGGACAGTCTGACTCCAGGACCGCAGGCTTTCAACCACTATGTTATGCAAAAGAAATACCCCCTCAGCAGCCAGGGCTGAGATCACAGACATGGTGTCTGGGATGCTGATGAATTGGGTAGACAAGAGTGTGTGTTGAGCTGTATTCTAGGAGCTGCTACATTACAGAGATGTTTGAGCTCCAGAGTGTCTGAGGTCCCATGACAATGAGTTTGGAGGTGAGTCCTTGGTGTTTGTGCCTGATCTGTTATACTGAGGATAAATGTGTTTCAGTGTGAGACAATGAGCTAGGTCTCAAAACAACTCTGAGATGCTTATTATTATCCTCACATAGCAGTTGAAGAAATTGAGGTTCAGGTTAGTCCACAGAGAGTAAATAGCTGAGATGCAAATCAGGTAGTAAAAATTATCATTAACAGTTAGCTGAAGTCTCACTGCATGACAGGCACTGTGTTAAACTGCTTGCATATATTATCTTATGTGATTGTCTCAAAGACTTATTAGCTGAGTTTTCAAGTTAAGAAAAGGTTAATGTGGGGCTTCCCTGGTGGCGCAGTGGTTGAGAGTCCGCCTGCCGATGCAGGGGACACGGGTTCGTGCCCCGGTCCGGGAAGATCCCACATGCCGTGGAGCGGCTGGGCCCGTGAGCCATGGCCGCTGAGCCTGCGCGTCCGGAGCCTGTGTTCCGCAACGGGAGAGGCCACAACGGTAAGAGGCCCGCGTACCACAAAAAAAAAAAAAAAAAGAAAAGATTAATGTGCCTAAGGTTACACAGTTAGTGCAGGCAGAGCCATGAGTCAAGCTTTGGTCTGCCTGTCTCCAAAGACCCTGCTCTTCACCACTCTAAGATCTAACCGGGGGGACTTCCCTGGTGATCCAGTGGTTAGGACTCGGCGAACTCATTGCCGAGGGCCCGGGTTCAATCTGTGGTTGGGGAACTAAGATCCCACATCCCACAAGCCGTGGAGCTCAGCCAATAAAAAAGCTCTAACCAGAGAATGTCTGACCTTTTCCTGGGTCACAGAAGCAAAGTGAATCTAAAAACAGAAAAAAAAATCATAGCCATAAAATAGTCAGGATGGTGCTGTGGTTAGTACTTAATAAGCATTGGCCCTTATTGGTTCTAACTACCTATTGCTACATAACAAATCACCCACAAGCTTGGCATGGTTGTTGATGTCTCCTTGCTAATGAAAATGGTATCTAGAGGACAGAAGCAAACCTGGTCATATAGCATATCACTCCTGAAGGAGGGGGTGGCCTCCCCGTTCTCAGTCCCTGGCCAAATGTCACAGTGCTGGGGGAGGTCATCCCACCCGCAGATCCCTTGGCCACTTGGGGAGCCCCTCGGGATCAGTTGAGTGAAGAGTAAAGGGAGTTCATAAACTTTAAGGATGATAGTGCCACCGTCACATCTGATGAGGCTTGCTTTCTCTCTGTGCCTTCCATTCCTTAACAGACATCTCTGATAAAGGACAGGACCTGAGGGTCTACACAATTTGCCAAATGTCAGCAGTCATCTTAGCAATAAAGGATGTCTTGACCAACAGTTGGCTCCTTCTGCACATTTTTTCAGACTTTTAGGCCATAGTCAATGGTCTAGCCATTTGGTCCAACCAATGGCAGCAACAACAGCTCCTTATTCCAAGGTCATCCCCTTCGGGATAAAGAACTCTGGGAATGTTCTTGCTTCACAAATGCCCAAAAACATAAATCAAGGTCAGACATGCCTCTGCACAAACTAGAGCCACAATACAAGGCCTCACCAAGACACTCTTCATCCCTTTCAGAGTTCCTGACATTGAGAATGACCAAGGCATTCATTTCACTTCTAAAGATACATAATACTGCACTCTTGAACAAGGCATTCCATAGAACTTTCACCTCCATGACTGGCTTCAGGCTGTAGGCTCCTAGAGCACCATAATGGCCTACTTAAATGAATTCAAATTTAATTAAGTGAAATGACACATTTTAGTTATGAAACACTAAGGGTGAATTATAATCCAGGTGTGATAAGGGCTTGATTATCTTTTCGTATGATTACTGGCTCATAATCTGACCAATAAAATAATTCTCAATAAATTTAAAAGGATTAAAATGTACAGAGCATGTTCTCTCCAAAACAGAATTAAACAAAAAATCAATAACAACAGAGCCGATAAATCATCAAATTTTCTGAAAATTAAGCATCACACTTCTTTGTTTTTTTAAAAAAAAAAGCTTTTTATTATTATTTTGGCCACACTGTGTAGCTTGTGGGACCTTAACTGCCCGACCAGGGATCGAACCTGCACCCTCGGCAGTGAAAGTGTGGAGTCCTAACCAGCGGACCACCAGAGAATTCGCTAAGCAACACACTTCTAAATAACCCACAGATCCTATGAGAAATCATAAAGGAAATTAGAAAATATTTTGAGCTGAATGAAATTGAATAATACAATTTATCACAATGGGTAGATACAGCTAAGGCAGTGCTTAAAGGGAAACTATAGCATTAAATACTTTTATTAGAAAAGAAGAAAGGTCTAAGAGTAATGCTCTAAGCTTGTACTTTAGAAATTAGAAAAAATAAAGGATCAAATCAAACCCATAGTAATCAGAAGGAAGGTAATAATAAAGATAAGAGCGGAAATCAGTGAAATAGAAAATATATAAACAATAGAGAAAAATCAATGAAACCAAACATTTTCTTAAAAGATCAATGAAATTGATCAACGTCTAGGCAGACCAATCAGGAAAAAAAACCAACTGAGGTGACACAAATTACCACGATCAGGAATGAATGAGGGCACATCCCTACAGATCCTATAGGCATTACAAGAATATTAGGGAATATTAGGAACAACTTTATGCCAGTACGTTCAACAACATAGAATACATGAATAAATTCCTTGAAAGACACAAACTTTCAAAGCTTACTCAAGAAGAAATATACAACCTGAATAGCCCCATGTTCATAAAGAAATAGAACTTGAGGTTAAAAAAAAAAAAAAAATCTTCCCACGAAGAAAACTACAGGCTTAAATGGCCTCAGTGGTGAGTTCTACCAAACATTTAGGAAAGAATATCAATTCTACCCAAACTTTTCCAGAAAATAGGAGGCAATCCTTCCCAACTTATTTTGTGAGGCCAGCATTGCCGTGATATCAAAATGAGAAAAAAAAAATTAGAAAACCAAACCAAACAACTACAACTCAATAAATCCTCGTGAACTTAGATACAAAAACCCTTAATATTTAAGCAAATCAAATGCAGTAGTAAATAAAAAGGCTAATACATCAAGATCAAGTGGGGTTCATCCTGAGAATGCAGGGTTGGTTTAACATTTGAAAAATCAATGTAATTCAATTCACTATATCAAAAAACTAAAAAAGATAGAGACATAAAAACCACTTGATGAAATTTACCATCCATTCATGACAAAAACTCTCAGCAAACTAGGAACAGAAGGGAAATTCCTCAACTTGATAAGGAGCAACTAAGAAAAACTTACGTCTGGCATTATACCTAATAGTGAAAGAATGAATGCTTCCCCCATAAGATCAGGACAACACAAAGCTATGTGCTCTCATCATTAGCATAGTACTAGAGGTCCCATGCAGTGAAATAGGCAAGAGAAATAAATGAGGCACATAGATTGTAAATAAATAAAGCTGTCTTTGTTCACAGATGAAATGATCATCTATGTTGAAAATCCTAAGGAATCTACTAAAAAAAAACTACTAGAGCTAAAAGAGGTATTAACAAGGTCACAGGATACAAGCAAAATATACACCAACTATATGACCCACCAATCCCACTCCTAGGTATTTTACCAAGAGAAATGAAAACATCTGTCCACATGAAGGTTTGTAGTTAGTGTTTATGGCAACTTTATTCGTAATAGCCCCAAACTGGAAACAACCCCAATGTCCAACATTTAGTAAACTGATAGATAAATTGTGGTATATACATAAAAAGGAATAAATACACCCAGTGACAAAAGGAAACCAATTACTGAAACATACAATATGAATAAATCTCAAAAGTAGCATGCTAAATGAGAGAAGCCAGACAAATACTACCTTCTGAATAATTACATTTCCATGAAATTCTAGAAAAATCAAGTTAATAGTGACAACAAGATCACAGATCAAAGATTGATTGGGGATGGGTGAGGAGCAGATTGACTGCAAAAGGACACCAGGAAACTTTCTGTGGTGACAGAAACGTTCTGTATCATGTTTAGGGATAGTAGTTATGTGGCTATACACATTTGTTAAAAATCATTGGATTATACACTTTTATTTTTTTAATAAATTTATTTATTTCATTTATTTATTTTAGGCTGTGTTGGGTCTTCATTCTTGCGCGTGGGCTTCCTCCAGTTGCAGTGAGCAGGGGCTACTCTTTTTTGCGTGCACGGGCTTCTCATTGCAGTGGCTTCTCTTGTTGCGGAGCACGGGCTCTAGGCTTGCAGCCTTCAGTAGTTGTGGCACGAGGGTTCAGTAGTTGTGGCTCCTGGGCTCTAGAACACAGGCTCAGTAGTTGTGGCACACGGGCTTAGTTGCTCCGCAGCATGTAGGATCTTCCCCAAGCAGGGCTCAAACCCGTGTCCCCTGCATTGGCAGGCGGATTCTGTTTTTGTGTGTGTGAGGTTCTTTTTTTAAACATCTTTATTGGAGTATAATTGCTTTACAATGGTGTGTTAGTTTCTGCTTTATAACAAAGTGAATCAGCTATACATAAACATATATCCCCATATCTCCTCCTTCTTGCATCTCCCTCCCACCCTCCCTACCCCACCCCTCTAGGTGGTCTCAAAGCACCAAGCTGATCTCCCTGTGTTATGCGACTGCTTGCAGGCAGATTCTTAACCACTGTACCACCAGGGAAGTCCCTATACACTTTAAAATGGTGAGTTTTATTACATATAAATTATACTTCCATAAAGCTGACCAAAAAAAATACTGAAGGGCAAAAAAACCACATTCTGTGAATCTGAGTCTCCTATATCCAGACTAAATGACTCGTTACAAAAATAGTTTCAAAATTACACAAAATTAGTCTTTAATTAGCCCAATACGTTACCTCAGGATCTTTGCACTAGCTGTCCTCTGCCAGGAACACTCTTGCCTTCAGTGGTTCTCGTAGATAACCCTTCACCTGTCCTTCGGGTCTTAGTTTCAATATCATGTCCTTATAGACAACTTCCCTGAACCACCCTTCCAAATTATGTTCCACCATTATTCTCTATCATAGTACCTGGTTCCTTCTTCTTCTTTTTTTTTTTTTTTCAGTTTCCAAATGGTTATTTTATCAGATTGTTTAAACATTAAATTTATCCTTGTTTGCAATCCAAAATAGTTACCTGAAATTTGCTGTTTGTGTGTGCTTGCTTTTCTGGTATGTTTGTTTTCTAAACTCTTTGGCACAATTTTCTGGGGGCGTTCAGACTGCCAAGATACATGTCAGGAGAGAACTTTTCTTTTGTGCTGCCAATTATGAGCATTTAAATTTTGGTTTGTTTGGGCTGTGGCTTTCTTTTGTTTTCGAAGTCTGCATTCTTTATTTGTAACAATTGTATTTTTATTTTT